>CAIGRN010032330.1:0-19681 GCA_903798345.1 Fraxinus anomala
TCTGCTTGGTGGGAACTAAAATAAGATTTTTAGTAAATTTTGATAAATTTTGATGAAATATGTGGTTGAAAAATTGTGGGTCCTAGAAAATGTGTAATTAAAATTAGTTGACTTGATCAAAATCTGAATTTTTAATTTCTACCAAACAGTGGTTTAATAATTAATCGAGACCCATTAAGTGGACACCAACGATGTTTAGACCTTTTTTGACAATCGTTATTTCAAAACTCTTTTTCCTACATACTCATTTTCTACCAAATATTCATATAATAAAATATTTTGCACAAAAATTCAAAAATTTATCTACTTTCTAATCACACATTTTCTAAATCCTTGTTGACAACCATTATTCAAAAACTTTTTTTTCTACATACTCATTTCAACCACACAATCATTCAATAAAATATTTTGCGCGTAAATCCAATTTTTTTTTTCTTTTTAATCACACATTCTTAAAAAATTTACAATTCAAAACTTTATTTTTAGGTTTTAAAGACCATCACACAGGGCTAAATATTGTGGGCCGATCTTGTCATATGTGAAAATATATGAGTAACATTTTGGACTTTGGGTCACATGAGACTCAATTGGTGAGCTCAGAGCGTGTCAACAAAATTGGCAGAAAGAATTCCGGTCCATCCTAAAATAATTAAAAGATGGATGTCCAAAGTGATGGTTTAATTGAAAGGATTTTGAAGGTTAGTAGTTTAATTGAAACAATTTAAAGTTCAATAGTCAAGGAGAAAGTTGTTATCAAATTAATGACAAGTACAATAAAAAGAAAGAAAATAAGAGTGACGATGAAGCAAGGTATTCTGTAGCAAATCTCCTTAAGATGAATTTCGCCCTCTGTATTTGTGCTAATAAGATAATTGTACGTCTTTCTCCCAAGATACAACACTTATTCAAAAGTAGGTATTTGCATTATACCAAACTTGTCGGTCGAACCAAAGTGTAGACAATATTCTTTTTGGATGGAATAAACCCGAATTAAAAATTCGAACGAAATTTTATTTCTAAAAATAATTCGAATAGAATTTTATTTCAGCAAAACAAAAGGAATGAAATTTTTGAAGCGAGGAGAGAATTAGAAATCAAAAATATTTTGAATTGATTTGGTGCAGAAAAAATGAAACTAAATGTCTCTATTTATAGATTTTCAAGAGACTTGTTGAAATGTTGCATCTATTAACATGGACCAAACATTTTTATATTAAATGGTGCAGTATGCACATTTTCATTAAAATGTTGAATCACTAAACATAGACTACACATTTTCATATTAAATGGTGTAGTATACACATTTTCATCGTACACCTTTTAAATAGTCACACCAATTCTAAACAACACGACTCTTTAAGAGGCATAAATTGAAGACATATTCCAATTCACATTATAAATAATTCAAATTATTCTAACAATCCCCCACACGGATGGAAAAAGTCGACAAGATCCAAGGAAGACGAAGAACAGTATTACTGAGAAATAATGAATCAGAATAGGTAGCTTTCATTTTGAATCTTCCCTAGTAGAAATCTATCGGATTCACTTGGCTAATCAATGAACGCAACGTTTTGAACCGTCAAACTTTGATTATATTTTGTGTTCATTATTTTGGCCAGGAACTCTCTTGGGTTCTACAGTGCGTTAGAGAATTTACCTAAGTAAAATCCTCATTTAAATCAACCAAATTTGCACTCATATATGTGACGTTCTATAAAGAGTGCCCTACATTACTCTACTTGTATTATTTACAAAATATAGTCATCATTTAAAACATAATTTGTCCTAGTCAATCTTTGTTAAGCAGCACTTATTTGCAACATAGAAATGATGAATTAAAACTTTGAAGTGCTTTTCATCGAGTCATTCATAACTAATTTTCCTATTGAACCTAGTCTTTACGATCTCCAATCGCCATGTTAGGTTTCCATTAATTTGACACATTACATAGGCTTTAAATCAATTTATCTCATATCTTTCATATCAAAGCTATTGGTTAGCATTATCTTTGTCTTATCATTAACTTTTATATTAGTTCCTAATATGAGCATGTCATTAACATATAGATAAATCAAAACGCATGCTTCTTCGAATTTTTTCGAGTAAACACATTTATCACACTCATTTATGATGATTTCATTTCTATTTATGACATTGTCAAATTTTTCATTTCACTATTTAGGAACTTGCTTCAATCCGTATAAGAACTTAACAAGTCTACAAACTTTATGTTCTTGTCCTTTTACCTTGAAGCCTTCGGCTATTCCATATAAACTTCATCGTTCAATTCACCATTAAGAAATACAGTCTTAACATCCATCTGATATATTTGTAAGTTATACAAAGTTGCTATAGCGATTAAAACTCGAATAGAAGTTATCTATGGTACTGGTGAATAAGTGTCAAGAAAGTCAAGTCCTTCTTTTTGACAATATCCTTTGGCAGTAAGCCAAGCTTTATATTTATCTATTGTACCATTGAGCTTTAACTTTCTTTTAAAAATTCATTTGCATCCAATTGATTTAGATTCCTAGGGAAGATCAACCAATTGCCAAGTATTATTACTTATAATGGATTCGATCTCGCTATTTATAACTTCTTTCCAGAATGAAGATTCTGGGCAAATCATAGCTTACTTAAATGTTAAAATGCTCGTTTTCAATCATAAATGATATAAAGTATGGACCAAATTAACCTTTGCTCTTTTACTCCTTGGTTCAAATTATTTATTTATTTTAAAAGCATCGTCACTCTTTCTTTTCCCATTATCCTTGAGAGTATTCCTTTTATTAGGAAACACACTTTCAAATAATTCGGCATCTCTGGATTCAATTATTATATTAACATGAATGCCACTTATTTTTCAGATTTATGCACGAGAAATTATATACACTACTATTTATTGAATATTCAATAAAAATGCAATCAACAGTTTTATGTCCTAACTCGATCTTTTTAGGAGATGGAATAACCACTTTTCCTAAACATCCGTGCATTTTTAAGTATTTGTAAGAAGTCATTCTTCCTTTCTACAATTCATAAGGCACTGAACGAGTTTTCTTATAAGGAACTCTATTTAGAATAAAGTTAGCAGTTAAAATCGATTTTCCCCACAAGTCTCGTGGTAAGCCAAAACTAATAAGCATAGCAATAACCATATATTTTAAACTTTTTTTTTAATACTTTCAACAACTTCATTTTGTTGAGGAGTATATGGAGCGATTGTTTGGTGAATAATACTAAACTTAGCACATAAATCATCAAAATCTGAAGAGTCATATTCATCGCCTCCATCGGATCTAAGTACCTTTTCATAACCGTCTTTGATCAACTATTTTGAAATCAAAAAATTTATCAGCATTAACTTTCTTCGTTTCGGCATCTTCTGTCTTGTATTTTTTACCTAGAGATTTCCACAGTTCCTTAACTGTCTTGTATGAATAATAAACACGGTATAATGTGTTATCTATCCCATTGAGAATATAATTCCGACATAGAAATTATGCTGCTTCTATGCTTTAATAACCAACTGTGTATTTTTATTAGTAATATTTGCTTCTGCTTGCACGGGGCAATCTTCATGCAAAAAAATTACCAAATTCAGCGTAGTCATGTAGAATAGCATCTCCTGTTTCCAATGTTTGAAATTTGTGCCGTTGAATTTCTTTGACCTTTTATGTTGAGATGCGGTGGCATGACAAACAGATTAGACGCAAAAGTTTGTCCAATCGCTTCATTAGTTTTTTCAGTTAAACTAGTAATTTTTTTTGTAAAACAATAATCACATAAAAATTCAATTAATATTATAATATTGAAACCACGTAATAAAAATAACGTAAAAGAAATGTAGAAGAAAAGGAAACATGTCTTAAGATTGTTGTCTAATTAACGATAAGAATCAAAAGAAATAGAATAAGAATAATGATGAAGCGAGGTACATACATTCTAGCAAATTTTCTTAAAATAGATTTCGTCTCATGCACTGCTGTCGATAGGATAATTGGACGTCGTCTTCCAAGGTACAACGCTTCTTCCAAAGTACATATTACACTTTAGCAACATTGACGGTCGAATCAAAGTATAGACAATATTCTTCTTGAATGAAATAGACAAGAATTAAAAATTCAAACCATATTTTATTTTTGAAAATAATTTGAACATAATTTTATTTCAGCAAAATAGAAGGAATAGAATTGTTGAAGCGAGGAGAGAATTCGAAATCAATAATAATTTGAATTGATTTGGTGTGGGAGAAAATTGAACTAAATGTCTCTATTTATAAAGTTTTTCAAGTGATTTATTGAAATATTGTCTCTCTTAATAGAGACCACATATTTTCACATTAAATGATGTAATATACACTTTCATTGAAATGTTACATCTTTTAAATAATCACACACATTCTAAATAACATGACTCTTCACAATTGAAGAGACAGCTATTGGAGACATATTCCAATTCACACTATAAAGAATCTAACAAGGATTGAATCGGATAAAAAATTAAATAAATAAATATACAAATAAAATATTAAATATCATAACTATAAGGGTGTGTTTGATTGCTATTTTTTTCATGGAAAATATTTTTCAAATTTTAAAAATATGTTTAATTTTCCTTTTTTTTTAAGGAAAATATTTTCTTTTCTATGATGTTTTTTCCATGTCAATCAAGCACTATCTAAGATTAAAAACTAATAATTATTATGTCCAAAATAATTTGCTTTCTTTAAATTGAAATTGTTTGTAATTATAATCTTATTGGGGGCAATGATTTGTTAATTAAAATAATGAAGTAAACACTTAAAAAAATATTTTATTTATAAAAAAATAAAATTTAAAAGTTTAAATTTTATTTTTAATAAAATTTTGAAGTATATATATCTACATATCTCATTAATTCTTTGTAATATACTTGTTCAAAAAATTATTAGATTTTCAAGAATTGTTACGACTTACAACCGTCCGTACATTATAGTAACCCACATCGGGAGGTGACTAAAATGTCGGAGGAGGAATCTCCTTTAAAGAGGAGCTAAAGGAGCATGGACAACCATGAACATCAAGATATTTAAAATATTTTGTGAAAAAAGTCATATTAAATAGAGTTCAAGGTTGAATAGGTGGGTTAACAGTTTATTCATCAGTTTTTTATTTATATTTATATAATTGGATTGGATTTGAGGCGGATTTCGATTAAATCGACTGGTCTAATATGGTAATTAGTTTTAGTTAAAAACATATACAATTATAAATATTGAAAAATTATGAAAATTATTTATTTTTGTAATTATGATTAACAAATAATTAGCAAATCAACATAAATACGTGTTTCTATAATAATTTAATAAAGTCAATTGAAATTCAATATTATTTTATATTACTTTAATTGTAGCATTTTGACCATTTTCATCGAAGGTGACTTTTTAGTTAACGAAACGAACACATGAGAGTTAATAAAGGGAAAAAGTGGATAAATGAAGAAAGAAAAAATCTAAAGCGCATTTGAATATTTTGCTTTCACGTATAATATTTTCATTGTGAGAATGTGGAATTAAAAAGAAATTTAAGGGGTTGTTTTCTTTACCGTTTTCAATTCATTTTCTATTTTCGATTTTTTAAAAAAAATTTAAAACACATTTACGTAGCTATTTTCAAAAATAAATTTTCGAAAACGAGTTTAAAATTTATAAAGAAAATCGAAAATAACAAAAATATCGTTTTGAGTGATTTCAGTTAGAACCAACCCAAAATTTTCAAAACGTGTTTTGGGTGTTTTAATCCCAACTACCACCATCGCCGCCTGCACCAACCACCAACTGCAGCAGATCGCACCCACATCCACCCCCCAAATCGCGGCCAAAAATCGCCACCAAAATCGTAACCCAAAAAAGAGAGAAGGATGATCTAATATCTAATTGTAGAAAGAATAAGGACAGCAGTGTGACACCCCACTCCTTTTGGCCGGCGAAATGGAGCCTCGCGACGGGAAGAGATACGAGAGAGAAAGGGAAGGGGAGGGGATAACGTGTTTTGAGTATTTTTAATTTTGAAAATAATTTTTTCAAATGACAAAAAAAAAAAATATTTTCAACAATTTTAAAATGGATATTCAAAATACAAAATTTAAAATGAATTCAAAACTCAAATGTAAAATTGACACACTCTAATTTTTTTTTATTTTTTTAAATGATATATAAACATGATTCAATGTCTTTTGCAAGTTTAGAGAATCAGCTCGATTTACTGGCCGGTTGGGTAGTTCCCTTGTCCGTTCGGGCTTGTCGATACCTTTAGTTTAGTTTGGACGAAAGGGTCATTGCACCATTATTTGCAGAGAAACCCTAACCGCTGCAAAATCTCTCTTTTTTCTGTTCCCTAAACTTCCCCTTTGGGTTTTGGCCGTTATGGGTAGCAAAAAGTTCCAAACCGAGCCACAAGTCCTCAACACCAACGAGAATGGTGACACAAAACTCCAGAAAAAGCACAAACGAAAGCTTGAAGAAGCTGAAGCTGAAGCTGAAATCGTTACGGAATCAAAGAAAGATCTGAAGAAGAAGAAAAAGAAAGAGAAACAGGAAGAAGAGGCTGAAACACTAAATGGTTCGAATGAAATATCGGCAAAAAAGAAGAAAAAGGGTAAAGAAGTGGGAGAAAAGGAGATTTTGAATGATGGATCTGTTGAAAAGTCAAAGAATGAGAAGAAAAAAGACACAGAGGAAGAAGGTATAGAGAGTTCGAATACCAATGATAGGGGAGAGAAAACAATTGAGGTGGTTAGGGAAAGCAGCGGTGCAGTGGTATCAGGGAATAATGCGAATGATTTGAAATATAAGTCATTGAATTCGTTCGCAGAATCGGGGCTTCCAAGTGAGGTCTTGGAATGCTGCAAGAACTTTGATAAGCCATCCCCAATTCAATCCCAATCCTGGCCTTTCCTGTTGGACGGTCGTGATTTTATTGGAATTGCTAAGACTGGCTCCGGTAATCCTTTTTTTGTTCTTTTCTTATCCCTTGAATACGGAATTTTGTGCAATACTGGATTTTGCTGTGCACGCTTGTTTTGAAAACCTATTGTTTGCATGAATAGGCAAAACACTGGCTTTTGGGATTCCCGCAACCATGCACGTTTTAAGCAAGAGAAAGAGCAAAATCTCTAAGAAAGTGAATCCACTATGTCTTGTCCTTTCGCCTACAAGGGAGCTAGCTCAACAAGTATGTATTTCTGTTGATTATAATTAAGTTTTCTTTGGGGCTAAGTTCTCTTCCGACTCCTCCTTCGGACTTTACTAATTTCCTGTTAGATATAGAACTTGTTTGTGACATGAGAAGGACTGCTTACATAATAAGAAATGTAGCACTTGCTTTCTTTTGCAACTCCTGATGACATTCGTGAATGTTAGCCTATGTTCATCATGATGACAATTGAAGTGTAATTATATATATTATTTGTTCCCAATAAGGTATCTCAAATAGAATATGATATAAACCTTAACCATTGATACAATTAAATGATGATGATGTATAATGGTGATAGATATCCGATGTTCTTTGTGATGCTGGGAAGCCTAGTGGGGTGCAATCAGTTTGTATATATGGAGGAACTTCTAAAGGACCTCAGATATCTGCTCTGAAATCTGGTGTTGTAAGTTTGCCATAATCTTGATTGTGAATATATATGAACTGCAAATTGTATTTGTCTATGGTTCATAGTCCTCGTTACTTTACACGATGATTTTTCTGAACTACTTATCTAGAAAGTTCATGTTAATCATAATCTTTTGCTTTAAAGTTGAGTGATCTGTCTTCAATCTTCATGTTGTTTCTTTATATTTGGTGCACGTTATCAGTTCTCAATGCAATATGATTTATAACTTTCAGGGTTAGTACAAATATAATTCCTGAACTACTTCTACCTGTCCTTTGGATTAACTAATATTTTTCTCTCTCCCCTAGTTTTTTCACAATTGAATAATTTTCAGTTTAAGATTAAAAAATGCATTCTACCTTAATTTTTTAAAGTAATTGAGAATGTTAAACATCTTAATGTTAAACCTGCTTATCTGTTAAAAAAAAAAAAAGAATCCAATATCTAAATTATTATTTTCATGGCACCTGTGATCTGATTTTTTCTGGTGCAAGAATGTGTTACCTCATATTGTTTTAAAACTCTGTTCTATCTTTTGTAATCCTTCCATCTAGGATTTAGTGACCTTGTTTCCTTTTCTGGTGTCCTCTTTTCTTAAAACTGAGTATCCTAATTACAATGTGCTCATTCTTTATCATGTATCATAGTGGGGGTACTAAGTCCTAGCATTTTTGTCAAGTCAATAATAAAATTAGTATTCACGATTGATTAGTCAGGTAATTATAATAATTTTATTTGATGGTTTGCATATTTCCAACCAACTGGAGTCTGGATTTGCTTGAAGATATGTGCACCTGTAAGACTGTAACTCGAGTCTGCCTCTTTCTCTCTCTCAGGACATTGTTATTGGAACACCCGGCCGATTAAGGGATTTGATTGAAATGGGAATGTGCCATCTGAAGGAGGTGTCTTTTGTCGTAAGTACAAATGTTCTCTTGTTATTTTCATGATAATTGTTTTTCGTCTTGGTCTCAAGTTTTAATATCAATCATGATATAGAATTTTGCAACATTACCTGTCCAAATTCCAAAACATGATCTTCATTTTCTAACCTATAATGTATTTCATCCATTTTCAATTCTCTTGATGATAATGAGGTCATCTTGGTTTTGCTTGTATCAAATGTTGACCTACGTACCCTTTCAATATGAGATGTTGATGAAATGAGATATCTGTATGGTGTTTAGTTATATTGAACAGATGTTTTTAATTATGATTTTTTCTGTAGGTCCTAGATGAAGCTGATCGAATGCTTGACATGGGATTTGAACCTGAGGTTCGCTCAATACTAAGTCAAACAAACAAAGGTATGATATGGAACATTGAAAATATATGTTCCTGAATGAGAATAAGTTTGATTTTGTCAAATTGTATTGCTATACATAGCTTTCTAGTTTCCGAAGGTCTCAACTGGCATTCAGACATTTCACGTCTCTACACACACACACACACACACACACACACAAAATCTCTATTTTGTGATAGTATAATCTTATTGGTTTCTATAAGATGTTGGCTATGTTTATTTTGCTCGAAAATTTGCGCTGAATTTCCTATATTGAATTTCTTGTTAGTATAACAATTGTATAAGGTAAATGTCGCTAGCCCTACTGTTGCTACTCAGTATTAAAACTAATTGTAGTATTAAGTGCAACAAATGTTTAGCTATTTGTCTATATCCGTTTTGCTTGAGTATTTGCATTGGCATTTTGTTTTAAGTTTCTTATTAGTATGGCCATTGGTTAATGTAAATGTCCCTAGCTTTTCATTGTTGCTACTTATAATATGACTCATTATATCACTAAGTGTAACTAATTTTTGGATGTGTAATTCAAATGTCACTTATGATGCAGCTCGTCAGATGGTAATGTTCAGTGCAACGTGGCCTCCAGCTGTCCATCAATTAGCCCAAGAATTCATGGATCCCTGCCCTGTTAAGGTGTGTCTAGGGGAGTACCTTTACCTACTGCCTTCTTCCACTATTCTCATTTGTAAATTGTAAATGAATATGTTTCAGGTGGTTGTTGGTTCAGAGGATTTAGCTGCCAACCATGATGTCATGCAAATAGTGGAGGTATAGCTGGTTGTTAAATTTGTGCAAGACTAGAATCAATTTTGTTGTCTCAATATAAATGGTTATTAATATTCATTGATTAGAAAGCGTCTACCTTCCTTAAAATTTTAGGTCTTGGATGACCAAGCACGTGATGAACGATTGCAGTGCTTGTTAGAAAAATATCATAAGTCCAGAAGGTATACATTGCTGATATATTATAAACCTTATTTCTTATCTTTAGGAAGTGTTTAGTTGACCTAGTTTCCGGGTTTACTGAGTGCTAGTATACTGCCTGTATTATTTAAGTTTTCGGGTGAAACCTTACTTTTTTGCAAACCAAGGACATGC
Organism: Fraxinus anomala; assembly: GCA_903798345.1. NCBI lineage: Eukaryota > Viridiplantae > Streptophyta > Magnoliopsida > Lamiales > Oleaceae > Fraxinus > Fraxinus anomala. Next base: position 10,055 of record CAIGRN010032330.1, read on the forward strand.
CATCTTGAAATGAGAACATGCACAGGGTTTTCTACAAAAGTATTTGAAAAACATGCAAACAACAAAACATGGTGGATCCGCTCTTCTTATTGTGATGAACCGTAAGCCTTTTATTCACAATAAAGAATTGTAAGCGAAAATTTTAAACAGTTTTTTCTATCTTGTGCAGAAGACAAGCATTAATATATCCAGTTCAGTATAATGTAATTTTTGTTAGGAATCAATTAATAGTTGTAGGTTTGAGCTGAACTAACCCTGTTTTAAAGTTCCCAAACAGATCCTAATACTCGCTTTGAATCCAAAATCTTTTTGGGTTTAGTTGTGGTAATCTCCTGCGTAAGAGATTCTTTGATCCGGACCAGGTGTTATAAAGAGATATCCCAAAGAACATTGACATAATGCTACAATGCAGGCCTTAGGAAGCCGCTGTTCTAATGATTTCTTTCCCAAAGGGAGAAAATGGTCTGCTTGGGTAGTCCAGGATTCAAACTAAGGAACTAGGCTATTGCAGCAAATAATTTCCTTGTTATTTTACTTAAACAAAGAAAATCTCCTCCGAAGCTGTGCGTTCATTTTTTATTGCGAGTGGCTTTATTCTTGATTTACGAGAATTTTATGAATTAATTGTTTTTCTCCCACAGTGCATCATAACACGACAATGAAATGAACTCATCATGAATTATGCATGAGCATTATATGGAATCACCTTGTTTCTAACTGATAGTGTCTCTGTAAATCGAAATGTCTGCTTGATTATTTACATAATGGATTTTGAATCTGACAAATTTTGATATTAGTAATAAGATTTTCTTTTAAATAGTCTGATAACCTTATTTTTTTGGGAATGATATTATCACTTGGGTGGAATCATTCTAGTCCCTTTCTTTGTCCATGCTTGTTGTAAGTTAGCATGAACTTCTCCATTTAAATAACCAGTTGATTTTTGTTTCCAATTGTTTGAAATTAGTGGCTGTGTGCGTGTGTTCTGTCTGGAGTGGCATGTTCCTAAAGGTCAAAGCACATGTCAAGAATTATCTCGTGAGTCTTCTTGAGAATATTTTTGTTTTCTGCTTATATGGGGTTTCAACTTTGGGCAGGAATAGAGTATTGGTTTTTGTTTTATACAAAAAGGAAGCATCTCGTGTTGAGGGTATGCTTCAGAGAAGGTAATGTCACATAAATTTATATATGTTATAGCGATTTTGCTGTACAGTTAGTAATTACATATTGAAAATATGGCCATTAAGACTGAAAGCTTTACCCATTAAGACTGAAAGCTTTACTTATATTTCATTAAATATGTTATATTTTCTGTGATCCCTCGATTGAATTTTTATAGCTTTTAAAGCCTTGTAATTTTTTTTTTGTTCCTAGGGGTTGGAAAGTTGCATCTATAAGTGGTGACAAAGCACAACATGCACGTACAAAGGCACTGTCACTGTTTAAGGAGGGAACCTGTCCTCTAATGGTATGCAATTCTATGGAAATATGATATTTAATTATTTTGCTGTATATGGGCTAAATCTATCATATTTTGGTAATTAAGACCATTCCAGTAGTAATATGTGACTGAGTTGATGCTAAGCATTTTGCCATCTTTTGCTTTGTTTTTTATTGCTTTGTAGATGACTGCTAATTTATTATGATCCTTTGCATTTCTTCAGCTTTTCCCTATTAAGAGTTCTTGTTTTTACACAACCTCTTTAGTTTTACTTTCCAGATCAATGATCAAATGTTTCCCATCCTCCTGGCAGCCTTCAGGAAAAAGAATTATGTCTGCTTGTAATTTGTTGACTGTTGAATCATCTGGAATATAAGTCTTAATGCTGCAGACTGATTATCCCCTTTGTACATGGTTGGCATCTAGTTGAAATATTTTATTTTTCATGGACATAATTATGGTTTGATCATGCAGATTGTGTTACTGCTGGCATCTTCATTCTTTGTGTTTTCTTGAGGAAATTTTATCGAGGTGTCAAAACAGAGCCCAACCCATTTTTATGCAATGATCAGGAATGGAAGTGAATAATATGAAAGAGCTTATATATCATTAAGAAAATAAGAAAATGAAAAGGCAGAAATTCTGATTCCGCTCTGCTATTGTTTTTCCTATAGGTATCAAACAGCTGCGATTAAATCCTTTTTAATGTGATAGTTTTTCACTTGACGTGCTAACATTGGTAGTGACAAGTTCAATATTTTTGGAGCTAATCTTTGTGCTTTTACTTTTTCTGAAATATCAATCGAGACCTTTATGCTTCTACATACTTGTTGCGGATTGGAAGTTACAGTTAAATAAGGTTGAGGTAGCAAGACCCTAAGTTTAGTGTGTAATGAAAAGTGACTTTTGATAGTGTGTGTAATGAAAAGTGACTTTTGATAAAGGTTCTCATCTTGATTCTTGTAAAAAAATGACATAAATCGTATGATTGCTTTTATAATATTGTGTCCATGGTTACTAGCTGATTAATCTTTGGCATGGTTGGTTATGATAGGAAGTCAGGCTTTTTATAATAATGATTATGTTTCTGCAGATAGCCACTGATGTGGCTGCTCGAGGATTGGATATTCCTGATGTTGAAGTTGTAATAAATTATAGTTTTCCACTCACGACAGAGGATTATGTCCATAGAATTGGTAGGACTGGACGAGCTGGTAAGAAGGGGGTGGCTCACACTTTCTTCACTAAGGACAACAAGGTATATTTTTATATCTTCAGTAAATATTAGTTTGATATTTTCTTGATGTACTTAATTATGCATTGATACAAGCACTAAATTCTCATAGGGACTTGCTGGAGAGTTGATAAATGTTCTCAAGGAAGCTCAGCAGGTTGTACCTGAAGCCCTACTAAAATTTGGGACTCACGTAAAGAAAAGGGTAAGAATTTCCTTTTTTTTTTAAATTTATTTATTTCCTCGAGGAATAGTGTATAATAACTAGGTGCTTTGAGAAATATAAGGTTAGCTAGAAAATGATCATCGGAGAAGCTAAGAAAGCTCCCAGCATTGTCCTATTAGAAGGTCCTCTCTCCAACAATAGTATGCTTTCAATGTTCTTCATTGGATTTGCCAATATAATGTCTGACATTGCACTAATGCCGAAGTACATGCTTTCTCTAGCCGGAAATCAACATTTGGCTGAAAGACTGGACCTTAATATGTAATGGTTTGATCTATTTTCTGGTCATGTTGTGTTATTCACTGACAACTTACTTCCATGCAGGAATCCAAGTTGTACGGTGCTCATTTCAGAGAAATCGATTCAAATGCTCCCAAGGCTACAAAAATAAAGTTCGACTGTTCAGACAATGAAGATTGATTCAAGGGGTCATGCGAAAACGTTTCTTGGATAATTTGATTCGCTCCAACATCACAAAAAATGTGAAAGCGTGTGGTGCTAGAACGATAAGAAGCCTAGTATAGTTTACATTCTTTCATATTTAGTAAGTTATTTATAGGACAAATTTCAAATATTTTGTTTGTTTTTTCCCTTGTTTTGTCGTCCTATAATTCATGTGCCCAGATTTTCAGTTTGTTTCATTATGGGATATGAATTATGATTAATTGTGGGAATCATTTATTAATTCTGCTGATACAACGTTGGTTAAGGAAAGGTTGCAAAGGTAAATTCAGGTGATCATGATAAATGTACTTGTTGTCTCTAGCCTGTATTGCGATGGGTTTACAAGTAAAGATTATGTGCACTGTGTATATATTTTGACGTTTATATTTTAAGGTCGTGCGTGCCTCTACGAATTATATAATTATGGGAGACGCTAAACTTTCAGCGAAATTTCAGCTGGGTCAAAAAATGACTTTCAAGAAAAGTTCCTCCTAGAGATTGTTTTCATCTTAGAAGTTCCTCCTAAAGATCATTCAATTAAGAGAAATTCTCGGAAAGTACGGAAGGAGATTTCCTAAAATTGGCTCCTAATGTAAGTAATTTTGCACTTGTGGGAAGAGAAGGAAGAAGTTAGTCTTTAGTATTTTTATCGTAACTCTCTCCTTATATCTAATTAAGGTGATTCAAAGTGCAATTGAAAGTTAAATCAAAGGGCTATAATTATTTTAGAAATATCATTTTTTTCAATTCGAATGTTTGCTATTTTAAAAATGGGTCTTAATTTGAGATAGAAAATTTGGAGTATAATGTTTTAAACTGAAAATTGATGTGTGATAATACTTTGCCCCTGTTTGACATCCATTTTGGGTGAAATTTTTTTTTGGAATAGTAATTGATGGAAGATTGTGTGAGTAAAAAGTATGGAGAATTTTTGGATTTATGTGTAATATTATTTTATTGATAGAATATGTGGTTGAAATGAAGAATGAGAAATAGAATTGATTTCAAACATGGGCATAATGACATACTCAAAGACAGAGGAGAAACATGTTTACACATAAATAGTGATTGATGGAAGATTGTGTGATTAAAAAGTAAGAAGAAATTTTGGGTTTATGTGTAATATTATTTTATTGATAAAATGTGTGGTTGAAATGAAGAATGAGAAATAGAATGAGAAAAAAATAGGTTTCAAACAGGGGCTTTAATTATATTTCATCTATTTTACTTTTTTTTCTCATCCAATTGATCTCTAGAACATCTCGAATTTTCATCTTGAGGCCCGACACAATTTTTGAATATTTGTACTTTAGTCTTTACATTTTGGATCTTTTATAATTGAGCTATTTTCACATATTTTCTCAAATTCTGTCATTTATGTCGATTTGTACATAATAAATATCATACATATATAGTTAAGCCATAATTCATCGAAATAATTTATAAGCATCCTAACTTAAAGGTCTAAATAAGTGTATAAAATACACTTTATCTCTATATAAGATAACATGAGACATACTTTACCAGAAATTATAATCTTGAAGACCTTGACGTATAAGAGATTGATCCATTGATGCAAAAATTGAAATCAGGAGAGCTGCTGTACTCTTTTTCCTTCAATCAAGTTTTGTGCTACTGAATTTCTTTATAAGGTTTTAATAATACAAATTTTATAATGTGTCATTTAATGGGGAGTTTTAAATACTAAGTTTATTAGTGAATGACAATTATATCCCTACAATCTTAGGAATTATGACCATTGTGTCCTTAATTCTTCACTAGAAATATGAAACTTTAGTTTTTAATAAAATATACAAGTCTATTAACTTATGTTATTCTTTCCTCTTTCTCTCTATTTTATAACATCTTTAATTTTTAAATACATTAAATTTTTTATCAAAACTTTTGTCGAACGAAAATAACAGCAATTTATGGTTGACATTGGGGTCCTATTTTTTACTGTTTGATTTGAAAAAATATTTAATTTTTGTCAAGTTAAATTATGTTGTTTTCTCAACCTCAAACACGACCTAGTACCATCACGGTAATATACTTGTAAGAACATCTTTAAGAGAATCTTTGAATATAAAGATGCTTTTTATTTCAAATAGTGAACCCTTAAAGTTATGCCGTAAGAAACTCTTTAAATTAATATTTTAAAATAAATTTAAATTTTAAAAGCTAAACCCACTCTCTATAATTAAATGCATTCAAAGTATTTCAATTTTCAGTAGAGAAAAATAATATACCAATTTAGAGGGAAGTTAGTTAAAATAAAAGATAGAAAAAAATAATAAATAGTATTTTAAAGTAGTAAAATTATGTGTTAAAGATAAGTAATTTGTTGAAGTACAAAAAATTATATTCTCTGAATTTATAAATACATTTTAAATTGCAAAATATGCTTTTAAAAATAGAGTCTTCGAGATAGCTTTACTATTCCATTATTCTAAGCAAGAAGACGATGACGAGAAAATTTAGAAGTTCAAGTCCCAACAATTAAGTTATATGTACATTGTTCTTGATAATGTGGTTTACATACCCTTATGTAGAAAAAATTCGTGCAGTGATGTTAGGTATTTTGATGCCAAATAAATTCGAGTGATGATGAATTTGTCGAATCGAATTAAATCACATGGTTTGGTTTGGAACCATTGTTGAGACTATTTTAAATAATTGACCCAAAACACACTAGTAACACATGAAGTGAAACTGGACCGAGAGTTGTATTTAAGGCCCAACCCATACACTTAACCTAACTGCGACCTATAGGACATTCTCCGCGTGGTTGTCTCTTTCAATGTTGCTTATGTGCTACCTATCCTATTTGTTAAGATGTCTGTACACCATTTTGGTTTGGGTGTCTTTAACGGTAAATTTGTTATTTCTATTTGACAACAAAAAATGAAAGAGATTTTAGTACAACAAAAGGTTTCAAAAGCAATTGATAATTCTTTTGCTGCAATTGTAACTGAGTATCATAAAAATGAGTTTGACGAACTTGTTTATATATCTTTTATCTTATACTTATCTGATACCGTTTTACGAAAAGTTGGCAAACATGACATTGGTGAAAAATATTGGAAAAAACTTGAGGAGCTTTATTTAATTCAATCTATGCCCTACAAACTTTTCTTATGTGAAAGTTTTTTTAGTTTAAATTTGATCCCTCAAATTGGTTCAGGATATTATAAATTGTGGTGAAAAGTTTTCTAATAAATATAACGCTATTATTCTTTTGAATGCTATTCCTGATAATTATAAAGACATCAAGAATGCAATCAACTAAGGGATGGGGACTCTTACATTCAATATAGTAATCGATTCCTTAAAAGCTAAGGAGAAGGAAATAAAAGTTTAAAAAAATGAGAGAAATATAGGAGAGATTCACCAAATCAGGGCCAAAACCAAGTTTAGGGTGGAGTGGAGCAAAACAATGGTGGCAAGAAAATGTGAAGAGGTAGATTTAAGTCATAGGGAAAGGCTAAGGGGAGGAAATATTATATTTATAGGAAACTAGGACATTTCATAAATGTTTACCAAAAAGAGAAAAACAAGTTGAGAGATCAGATGGATGGTAAACCCAGTGGGGCAAACATTGTTGTTTAGAGAGATGAACTCGGTAAAGTTTACACGTTCTTAGATACTCAACCAGTTGGAATTAACCTGTCTATTAACTCCCATATGAATGCGTGGATTCTTGACTCCGATACTTCTTTTTATGTTACATCATATAAATTTGATCATTTGCATGAATCTGATCATGAACGTATAGTTGCATGGGGATGGAGTCACTTATAAGATCACTGGCGTGGGTAGTGTGACTGTCAAATTTGAAAGTGGTTTTGTGTACACACTAAAAGAAGTTAGGTATATTCTACATATGAATATGAATCTAATTTTTGTGGGAGAGTTGGAGCGTACATGTTTCACTAGTGTACTTGGTGATAGAGTATTAAAAAAACATTTAAAGGAATAGTTAGAGCCTTTGAGGCTATTGGGAACAATGGCGTTTACATTACACATGCTGAAGTGATGGGTGATTTAAATTCCATTATCATTGACACTGATCACACATAGAAGTGGCACAATTGATTAACTCACGTTAGTGTTAAGGGACTTAAGTTTCTTAATGACAAGTATGTGTTCGGTAAGGATCAGGTGACGACATGCCATTTTGCGATCATTGCCTACTCGATAAACATCATAGGATGTCATTTGCATTTAGCACACACATGACATCTAGAGTGTTAGAATACATTCATACTAATTTGTGGGGTTCGGTAAACAATGCTACTTTTGGCGGTAACAAATATTTATTGTCTATTATTGATGATTTCTCCAGACGTGTGTGAGTTTATTTGCTCAAAGATAAATCAGAAACTTTCGTGAATTTTAGAAATTAGAAAGCTAATGTGGAGAACCATACAGGTAAGAAAGTGAAACATTTGCATATTAATAATGGTCTCGACTTTTGCAATGTTGAATTTGATCGTATTTGTAATGAATCTGGCATCACTAGACATTGGATTGCGCTTTACACTCCTCAGAAAAGTGGGGTTGTTGAAAGGATGAATCGTACTTTGTTTGATAAAGTTAGATATATGATGCTAAGTTTTGGTGTGCTTAACTCTTTTTGAGGTGAAGCTGTTATAACTGCATGTTGTCGGACTAATATTACTCCGTTCGCCACTTTGAGTGGTGATACTCCCTACGAGATTTGGTACGATAAATGTGTTGATTATTTTATGCTTATACCATTGGTCATTCCGCTTTCTCTCATCGAAGTGGGGGAAAATTAGAACTTGGAGCTGAGAAGCGTGTCTTCTTAGGCTACCCAGAGGGAGTTAAGGGATATAGGTTATTTGATAGAAGTTAAAAGGGCGTGAGAATAATCATAAATCGCGATGTCACATTTAATGAGTCTGAGATGCCTTGCAAAAAGAGTGAGGAACAATAAGAAACTGTTAAGAAAGAGTCCCCAGTTGAGGTGGAGTGAGCGAGTGTCCACATCTCCATTACCTCGAGGGAGGTGGAGAGTAATATAAAAAATCAGCATAATATATAGTTAGAAGGCGATGAGGACAACCCTATCAATCAAAACCCTCTAATTGATTATTAATTAGCTAAAGATAGAGAGATGAGACCACATAGGGAACTCCAAGGGTTGTTTGATTACATCATTGCCTACACTAGTTATTAAGAACTAGTTGATAAAAAGCTAAATACCTATGAAGAGGCTATGAAGAATGAAAAATTGAGTAGCTAGGTGCATTAGAAATGAGATAAATTCTTTTGCCAAGAATCAAACCTGAGATTTAGTTCCTAGACCCAAGGATAAATCCATAGTAGGATGCAAATGGTTTTAAAAAATTAAGGAGGGAACCACTATAGTGAACCATGTGTTTACTTTATGTGGTTCTTGTGTGAGTCGAAAGTCTCAACTTCAACATACAATTGCTTTATCTACCACAAAATCTGAGTATATTGCTGCCATATAAGCTATTAAAGAAGCTTTGTGGTTCAGAGGTTTACTTAATGAACTAGGTGTTTTAAGTGATAATGTAATATTATACTCTAATAGTCAATCTGCTATTTGATAAGTGCATTTTACACTCTTATTTAGGTCATAAAATATGAATAATTGTTGGTAAATATATTAGAATGTTATAAATTATGTTTTGTAGGATAACATTGATGGACATGATAGAATTGAGGAAAAGACAAGCAAAAATGATTAAAATGGAAGAAAATTAAAGTTCAGGGACCAAAGTGCAAATAGTCGAGAGATGACCCAGAAGAAGAAACGAAGATGTGAAAGAGTCGAAGACCAATTTAATGAAAACATGAAGTATTGTAAGAAGAAGAAGTGAGAAAAGAGGTCAAGAAACGAGGAAGCGGAGTTCGGGGACCAAAATTCAAAGATTGAAATTTCACTTAAACTATGCTATAGCATATTTATTCTCTCCACGCGGTCACTTGGCACGATTCAGGAAATTCTAGGGTTAAAATTCATTGAACTATGCTATAGCATGAGATTGTACTATGCTATAGTATAGTATATTTTCGGAGGAAAAAATTTGGTTTCCTTATTTGAATAAAACTCTTGTGGAAACAATGTTGGGAACACTTTTTAAGACTTAGGGCCGTCCATAATGAATGAGAGACACATTCTAACATATTTTGGAAGCATAGAAGAAGGCAAGAAACATGAAAATTGATTCCAAGACTCGAAGATTTAATTCAAGATTTATTTAGGTGATGTCGATTTTTCAATATTTC
>CAIGRN010032353.1:0-16538 GCA_903798345.1 Fraxinus anomala
AACAAAAAAAAAAAAAAAAATGGTAGAAACTAAAGAAAAGAAGAATGCATTAAATTTGGAAAATAAAGAGAACTATGGAGAAATAAGAAAATACTCCAGCCCTCACCTCGTTCCTATGCAGAGGCAAACCCATTTTTCTTCAATTAATGAGATAGGCACTCTATCATTGACACTGATTCCTACTTCCTTTCCAATTGAGAGAAGGTTATTTTCCCCAAGTCTTATGGCTAAGTTAGAGCGTGGTCCATAAAATAACCTTTTTTCTCAACTACCTCGTAGTATTGTAGGAGGAGCAAACAAAGTCTTTTGGTTTTTAATCGACCTACATAGAACTATTGTAATTTCTTCCACTTGACACTCATGAACACGATTGATAAAAGACTAAATCTTTCATTTTCAAACGCATTAGATTGTTTTGACATAAAAGTTCAACTGCTAGAACGACTTCTACTTGGACAATCGAATTAACCGTCACCTATTCATACTAAGTCTTTGTTTGATCCACATTATTTCCAAAATCTATTTATCGTTCTCTTCTTTTTAACCATTCATTCTTCAATACAATAATATTACTCGTAAATCCAAAACTTTATTTTATTTTATTTTTTAACCACATATTTTTCATCAATTTACTATTCTAAAATATATTATTTGCCAAATTATAGAGGCTTAAACAAGGGCTAAGAAATAGAAAGAAACCTCAAAATGAAAGAAAAGGTGGAAAGTGAGGAAAAAAGATATGTACTTCTTATCTATCATAATCATAAAATTCAAAAAGACTATTTCGTTTTGCGTTCTTATTTTGGCCAAGGATTTAAGGTTATGATCCATAATATAGATTTTACTCTTCACCAATGCTTTGTGAAGTTGGACCAGATTGCGCATGCTCGGGGTGGCAAGATGCATCTGAACATGGCTTGTAAACTGAAACGAAAAACTTGTATTGGACAAAAAAGTACGAATTTCTCGTTACATTGCTTGACTATATATATCTATAAATTTCATAATTATAATTTAAAAAGAGAAAAATCAGTCAATATACCAATGGAGGATCATCAACCTCACTATATTCGAACCATATAGTTTGTCATTCAAAGATGATGCCAACAATTCGAGCGGAAACTTTATAGTTCGTGGTGAGAATTATGATGCAAGTATGGCTTAGTTTTGGGATTGGTGGAATCATCTTAAGAATATCTCTAATAAACTCTTTAAATGTAAGATGATCTATATTTAAAAAGTCAAACCTTGAAACTAACCGTTAATAGAATTTCAATTTTAACTTTTTACAGAATCTACAAAAGATTCTTTATATATGAGAATGTCTTTAAATTTAAAGAGTGAAATTTTTTATACATTTCAACACACTCTTTATTTAAATATCCTTAGAAGTGGAGCATTGAAATTTGAAACTTATTAAATTCAATGATTATAAAGTGTAAATAGAGAGTGAATTTAGCTCTTCAAATTTAAATAGCCAAACACACCATTTGCTTTAATTTTAAGAATGTATTAACTCTCTAAAATAAAAAGTATCTTACATTTAAAGAATTTCTCGAAGATGTTTTTAAAATAGAGTCGACCAAATTGACTTTTTGTTGGAGGAAAAAAAATATTCAATCAACAAATAACCAAGATCAATATCGACAAATACCGAATCAAACACCACCATTCGACAAACCCAAAACCATAACTCAATCCCAACAATCGGTTGCTTTCTTGGCTAGCCCACAAAGGGTTATGGTATGAGATATATGCAGCCACACAAACAAGCCACAAAGGCTGGAAGAAAACGGGAAGAAGAGGCTCTACAGTGGAGGCACGAAACAGAAGAACTGTAGCAGCCGATTTCTCTCCACATAGGTAAGTGCAATATATTTTCACACACTAAGCCAGCAAACCGAGAGTCAAAACATATATGAATAGATATGGGCTTTTAGGTTAGGAATTAATTATGCCCAATAGTTAATATGTAGTGGATAAGTGGTGCTATCGACCTAAGAAACCATCCAAAATTTTGTGGGTTGGGCCATGAGTAACACTAATTAAATTGATTACTTCAAATGACTCAAATATGTTGTATAATTGATTTGAGCGATTGTGGCGTCGATATTTTACTTCACTCATCGGCTGATGCCTATGGAGCACAATTCATAAAACGGTTTAATATCATCGCTTGGGATTTATTGGGAATAAAAAAACTCAACACTTTCTATTTGTACTTTACAATGATTGACTCTATATGTTATAAACATTTTTGATTTTATTGATCATCGGTATCTAAAGAGATTTTATTGAAGTGTGTCAAATTTTCTACCTTTTAAATTTGAAAAATCTTTTGAACATGTTCAAAACGAAACAGGAGGATCTGGGAGGAGTGTGGCATGTTTCAATTTATGTTGGTTTATTTTTTTTATTTAGTACTTATTAATTATTTGCTAAGAGTATTAGGAGGGTATTTGGTGGGAATTAAAATTAAATTTTTAGTGGATTGTGATAGAAGTTTTTAAAATGTGTGATTGAAAAGATGTGTGACCCATGAAAGATGTGGTTAATATTGATTGTTTGACTTTGATTTAGATTAAAATCAGATTTTAATCCGGTCCAAACATGCCCTATAAATTAAAATTTAGGTTAAATTCAACAATTAGTCTTAATCACGTATATTATGAGATCCGTAACTTTTTAACCACATATTTCATCAACTTTAATTAAAATTTATTAATAATCTAATTTTAATTTCATCAAACGAGGGCTAAATGTTTCATTAATTAGGTAGCCGTGCGGATAGGAAGCAAGTTGGTTACTTTTATTGTTCTGCTTTTAGTTAAAACATTAATATCATTTTCTCTAGATTTGGGAATAGGGCAGTTGGGGAGGGGCCCTCTCTCAAGAGGGCAACGGTACGTAGTTGAGATCTGTTGTTCAATTTTTGTTATCTAATTTATTGTTCATCAATTAATTATTGAAATATCATTTCATATTAAAATGTCACTTATTTTTAAGTATAAGAAGTAGTTAGAGAAAAGTTGAAAATATTAATTTAAAACGATGTATCAATAATTAATTTGGTAGATATTAAAAATTGGACAGAAGATCTCAACTCGTAGATATGGAGACTATGTTCCACATTGTGAATCTATTGCTAAAGGTTAATTGGCATGTGTCATATGTTTTGAACCTAAGTTGTTGGTGATGACATTAAAGTTTTATATCTCAATCAACTTAAAAATTCACGAGACTCGTATAAAATCTTACAAAATCAGCAAGATGACTTTAAAGGAAAAAAAAAAGTACAAGATTATAGACAAAACAACATAAGAAAACTCATTTTTTCCGTCTTTATTACTCAATAACACTTAGCTAAATATTTCGAAATTCGTATGCAGTTGACACCCACAACTAGAAAAGGGCAGTTAAACAATTTTTAGCCTACCACTCAGCCAAACAGCATTCAAATGCTACTCATGTATTATCCTTGCCCTTGATTTTGACCATCAAATGTAGACCATTTTTATTTCTGACACGTCATATTTGCAATCTTCTTCCCTCTTTCATTGAATTTTCAAATAGGCTAAATATATTCATATCACAACTTTTAATAATTAAACTACATTTTAATTGCATAAAATGTTCATAACATTTACACATTATCATATTTATGTCTTAACTTTTTTCATCGCATTCTTATTCTCAAATTAATATAAATTATTCCTGATTTTGGTTTCTCTCCATATTTGCAATTTTTCCTGATAATGCAAAAATACGATTAAGTATTTGACCCTCATTTTAAAGTAAGTTAAAAATATTTTTGGACGAAAATCATCATTAAGGACAAGATTTTCTGATTAATGAAATGTTAAAAATAAGAATGTGATGAAGAAAAATGTTATGAATCTAAGTGTGATAATGAATAAGTGTTACTGACCGTAACTGAAAGGTGGTATATTTATATAAAAAAAAAAATGTGGAGTGAATATAATCCCCCTTTCAAATATACTACTGGTATAGTATAAATCAAGACATCCCAAAATTTACTAACTAATTGAGATAGTAGTTAATTTTAAAGTCATTTATATTCATTTAACCAATCAAAGTTCAATACATACTTCAAATTAAAAATCCATTGTGTTCTACTAATCTAATTAGTCAAGGAATCATGAATCTATTAAAGAATTTGACCAACCAAAAAACTTAAATCTAATTTATTGACCTATTTGTACTTCTTAAAAAATTAATATTTTATGGAATGAGTGAGATCCAATATTCTGGGAAGGAAATTTCATTAATGTATTATTTTAATTTTTAAAAAAATTATTAATTTATCTCTTCTGTAGATTGCTGATTTGAAGAATATTAACTTAGAATAAATGTATTAAATTTTTGTTTTTACACAATGTGTCATTTAAAATTTTCTTCCTTTTCCAGTTGAAATTTCCACAACACATACGTGAGGTTAGTATTTTTATGACTTAATCGCACAAAATGTCCCTACGTTTAATATATAGTGTAAAACGTCCTTACGTTTCAAATTTTTGCATTTTCACTCCTATTTCAACGTTTCATTGCGGAATTTTCACCTATTTTTAACGTAAAATGACAAATATATATGCGCCTATATAAATTAAAAAAAAAAAAGAGAATAAATTGTAATCTTATTTCTAAATTTTTTAAAAAATGCAAATGAGTCCAAAATTTATGAAAATATTAAAAATAACAAAAAAACTCTTATCTCTTCTCCTTTGCCGCCGCCGCTAAAACCATCGGAATTTCACCATGGCGGAGGCGGAGGCGGAGTGAGGTAGAGAAGAAGATTGTCCCCACTCCCACTCCCACTCACCCACCCCACCCAATCAAAACCAGAAAATTGTCCCCTTACCCATCCAGTCATCACCGACCTACACCACCACCACAACTCCCATCACCCAAACTTGACTTTGGACCATATTCTAAACCGTTTCACCCAAGATCATATTCTTGGTGACGATAGCAACGTCCATTTTCTCAGCTAAAACAAGCCCTCATGCCTACCACAACTTTGGTGTCTCCCTTCATTCCTCGGCTCATGCCTCTTCCACCTCCTCTTGCTCTGCCTCTAACATCGCCTCTCTTCATTCCGCTTCTTCCAGCTCCTCTGACTCCCCTAAAATCCCACCTCCACCACGACCTGCAGAAATCAAATCAACTAAAAATCAATCAAATTTTCGGTTAACTAGGAGTTCCAATAATTAGCTCATACCTTTTGTTCGAGTTCGTGCAGCCATTCCAATTGCTCGGCTTATGGTTGTGTCATTGAGAATTTCTTTTATGGAGAAGATGTGAAGTAGTTTCCATTTATAGAGGACTCTAGGGTTTGAGGAAGTGCAACGCAGGCCGGGGAAAAGTGGCAAAGTCGGTAGAGGAGGGCGGAGGCGGAGGCGGCAAGGAGGGGTAAAATAGGACCAACTGGTTTTGAGTTTAGGAGGAGTAAAGTTACCATTTTACTTATTTTAAAAAGTTTAGGAGTAAGGTTGCAATTTATTCTTTTATTTTATTTTTTGTTTTATTTTAATAGGAGGGTAATAGGTGAAAATGATATTTTTCGCAGTGAAACGTTAAAATAAGGGTGAAAATGTAAAAAATTGAAACGTAGGGACGTTTTGTGCGATTAAGCCTATTTTTATTATTCAAATGAATCAAATAGTAGAAAATAAAGCCATTTTTTAAATAATATTAATAATATAAATAAGAGATTTTTCATGGGATTATCAGAAGAATAACCAAATATTCAAATTTGTTTCATACTGGGAAGAATGTAAAAATTTACATGATCCACATGTCCTTTAACACCAAATTAGCATCACTTTCGTACCTCCAAAAAATCGGAGGAAAAAAAAAAACAAAAAAAAACGAAAGATTGACAATTTGATGTCAAAGGCTAATATTACATTTGATCGAACTTAAAAGTCGTTAAAAATGGCAATTTCCCATCGAAAAATAGCCACTAAAAAGTTGAGAATAAGTCAGTATGGCAGCCAAATTTGTCTTCAAAAGTTCCACAGAAATGGCAGCCAAATTTGTCTTCAAAAGTTCCACAGAAACGAGTCCTCAGAAGATACTTCACTGTCATCTGGCCAACTATCAAGGCTAGGCAACGGTAGAGCCAAAAAATCGTCGAATCCCGGAAATATTCCGAAATCCGATACGTTATTCTCCGTCCCTATACCCAAAAACTGGTCTAAAAACGCTGAGTCTAAGGGTATGTCATTAATTTCAGTATCCAACTGAGTCGCCTCGTCAGACCCGGGTGAATAGACAGACTCAGAAGACGAGAGCGAAGAACACTGAACATCAGAACTGTCAACATGACCCGGATGCCCAGTCCGGGTCTGCTCTGAATCCGATCGTGCAAACTGTGCCGCCGCAACCTGGATTTCTGCCGGCTTCATCGACCTCCCGTTGACTATCTCCGGTGGATTATCCGGGAAATTGAACTTGGCGTTGCTGCCGCGTAGGCAAAACAGCGCCGCGTCGAATGCACGCGCGGCCTTTTCCGCCGTGTCAAAGGAACCTAACCAGATTCTTTCACGACTGTTGGGCAGCCTAATTTCAGACACGTATTTCCCCCACTTCCTCTTCCTCACACCCTTATACTTACAAGATGATGAATCATTCGCCTTTTCTAAAATCGATTGCTGCTTCTTTTCATTAACTGATTTCACCATTTTTTTCTTAAACTTTTCGGTAGTTTGAGATTGAGAATTGAGATTGTGTTTTTGTTGGGGAGAAATGGCGGCTTTGCGGTGTATATATATGTGTGTAAAGGTGAAGCTAGCGAGAGTGAGTATAAAGTATACGAGTCAACAGGTGCGCGTTGTGAAATGACACGTTGGGAGTAAAAAATAATATATGTTATTACGCGTTTGGTTTGGTTTAGAGCACATGCGGAATCTGAGTTCCTCGTGGACAAATTTGTGATGGATCGAGGAAGGACGAAAGGGACCTTTTTGTCCCTAACTAGTGTGCAATTAACATGTTGTCAATGCTTACTTTGGAAAGACTTTCTGCTATAGTGAATCTTGTCGAGCCATTTGCTGGTGGCTGGGCGCTAGCAAGTTTCGCTTAATAATTTTGGTTTAGGGATCGATAAATATATCAGAATCTTTGTTGCCTCAACTTATTATTATTATATTATATTTGAGATGAGAATTCCACGATTGCATAGCGAAGAAGTTGATCTTGTAGAATCTATGAAGTGAAGAAGGATTAGATATGAAGATGCACTCTAGGACAAAGATTGGATCCATTAACAAATTTCTTTAAATCATAGCCGACCAATGAAGCTTGAAATTTTACCTTAAGAGAAATGACACGAGATGAGAGGTGTTGGACAAGAGGTGAAGGCCATGGTTGGGGTGTTGTCAGCCATGGAAGTAGAGGTGAGATGAATGATTTCCTCTTCCAATTTATGTTCTAATACCATGTTAAAATAAAATCATAAAACACTTAGAGCAAGATAATTTTTACAATTTGACGTGCCTCTGCTGTAGCACTAATCCAATCCAATGATAATGATAATACAACATGATATGTAGGACAAGAATTCTAATTTGTTACAACATTATCTCTAACATTATCTCTAATAGTATAACTTGGGAGAAACGATTGTTTCATATTAGTGGGGCCATGTCCATCTAGGATATTTCGAAATTTGGCATTTTAGGTTGTATGAAGGTGTTGAAAAAATGGTTTGTATGGGTTGTTTTGACATAATTTTGAGTGGGTGTTCAAATCATGAATTTGATTAGTCCATTGGGTCATTGAACTTATGTACGAACGCGACCTCCCTACATGAATATCAAATTGAAATTGGCCTCTTAAAAGGTCCACATTTTACTTTTATTTCCTATATTTTTTCTCCAACTAACCTTCCAACTTTTGAAACTCCAGAAATTATATCTACTATAATGAGATGTTAATGGTTGGTTAATAGATGAATTTAACTCACACTTCCTGGAGTTGAGCCTATAATAGAGCTCAATTTTTTCCTCTGTTCCACACACGAATTTTCATTCTTCTTTGTCTATGTATAATTTCCACTTCTAGTCTACCCAAAATTTTCCCTTTTGTCAAAAGTTTTGGTAATAGTTCTAATCAAATTCGTTATAAAGTGGTGGACTCAAAAATTGTGGTCAGTCAAGTACATGAATTTCAAGTGATTCTACATAAGATTCATGGCGAATGGATGATTTTAGTGAAACTTTTCAAGTGACTGCTATTATTGAGAAATTGACCCTGACGTGGAAAGATTTCAAGAATTATCTTAACCACAAGCAAAAAGAAATGAACGCTGATCAATTATTTGACTTCAAATTAAAGAAGACGACATAAATACTAAAAAAAAGGTTTAATCCTGATGTGAATCCACGTAGCAATAGTATCTACGAAATCCACATAAGATTAATTCAATCCCAAGAAAGTCAAGAATCAATGTTTAAGCCTGATTAATAAATATTGAACCAATGAACCAATACAATCACTGACAATATGTTGACCCCTTAATTACAAGACTCAAGAATATCACTCAATTTGTTTGAACGCCACAAGAAATAATCTTGATAAGTTCAGAATTAATTGGATAAAGAACAATATTGCAATTAATCTTTCAATAATTTTGTGTCGTACAATGAAAATAATAATCCTATTTATATGGAATCCATAAAACCTAGTTAAAAACGGAATTACACATAAAAGATATTAAAAAGATACCATAAAACTTTTTTTACTAAGTTCATTGCATTTGGTGGCGTAGATAAATTGAATAATCCTATTTATATGGAATCCATGAAAAAAAAAAAAAAGGAATTAAACTCTAAAAATAATAAAAGATATGACAAAATAGAGTTTTAACTAAAATAAAAGATTACACGAAATTTGAAAAATTAGCGATCGAAAATATACTTTGTGGCCGTATAGTGTAAATCTATGTTGTTGCAAAGACCATTTGAGCCCCTCCACTGTGGGTTCGGTAAAGAGGCATGCTTGAACAACTATGTAGTCATATAGTTGTTCCTTCCAGGTTCTCCGTCCACTACTTGAATCAAATTGCTTCACTTCGTTTCATCTCCCATGTTCAACATCTTGTCTCTTTGCTTGTCGTGATCAATGTTTCGTCTATCATGGATTGAGTAAGTGGTCTCTTTGCTTCTTTGATCCGATTCGCTCGCAACCTAATCATAGGCCCTTCCTCAACTATCAATAGATCATTGTCCGGACTTGCTATCGTATCATGGATCACATCACCCCCATTCTTTGAAAGGATTCAACCTTGAATCTGTACCTGTATCAAAGAGAGAAAAATCAGAGACATTAAAAGTAGCCAAAACATTATACTCACCAGAAAGATCTAATTTGTAGGTATTGTCATTGATCTTTTCAAGAATTTGGAATGAGTCATCTCTCTGTGATTGCAACTTTGACTTTCTTTGTTCTGAAAAACGCTCTTTCATTAAGTGTACCTAAACCCAATCTCCTGGTTTAAATGTAATGGTTTAAATGTAATGCGCTTTCGTCCCTTATTTGCTTGAAAAACATAATGCTTATTTTTCTTTTCAATCAGCTTCATATCTTCTCATGGAGAGATCTTACCAACTCGACCTTCTTCTTTCCATCTAAATTACCTCTCTCATTAACATGTAAAGAAATTAAATCCAAAAGTGTTAGTGGATTACGACCATAAACAATTTCAAATGAAGTATAAAAAGTAGTAGAATGCATTGCCCTATAATATGCATATTCTATGAATGGCAAGCAATCCTTCCAACTTTTCAAGCTCATATTGACTATAGTGCGCAATAGTTGTATTATAGTCCTATTAAGTTTACCCATCCGTTTGTGGGTGACAAGTTGTAGAGAACAGCTTAGTTCCTAACTTACCCCACAAAACCTTCCAAAAATGACTAAAGAACTTAACATCCTCATCCGATACAATACTCCTAGGTACCCCATGTAAGCACACTACTTCCTTAAAGAATAAATATACAATATTAGTGGTATAATCAATTTTAGACATGGAATGAAATGAGCCATCTTACTAAATCTATTTACCACCATAAATATTGAATTTCTTCATTTTTTAGTCCTAGGTAAACTCAACACAAAGTTCATAGACACATCATACAAACCTTAAGGTAAAACCATATATTTAGCTTTTTTACAAGTGATACATCTACTACAAATTCGATCAACATCAACCTTCATCCTAAACCAATAAAAATGTTCACCTAGCATCTCTAAGGTCGTCTTAACCCCCCAAAATGACCCATTAGACCTCCACCATGTGCTTCACTTACTAATAATTTTCTCATTGAACATTTAGGAACACATAACTTATTTTTCCGAAATAAATATCCATCATGCCTAAAGAATCTATCAATATCACCCTTATCACATGATTCGTATATATTATAAATGGATCATTAGCATACACGTCCTTAACATATTCAAATTCTAGCAATTTGACACATAAAGAAGTTAGAAGTACGTACATCTTTGACAAAGCATCTGTTACCACATTTTATTTACCTTGTTTGTACTGAATAATATAAGGAAATGTCTCAATGAACTCCATCCATTTTATATATCTCTTGTTTAGCTTATCTTGACCCCTTAAATACTTCAAAAACTCATGGTCGGTGTGAATCACGAACTTCTTTGGTCATAGATAATGCTGTCATATTTCCAAAACTTGAATAAGTGCATACATCACCTTGTCATATGTAGGATAGTTGAGAGTTGCTCCACTTAACTTTTCACTGAAGTAGGCTATTGGCCTTTTATCCTCAATTGTGCTTTTAGGTGTTGGCTACTCTTTGATAGCTTTGATTTTCTCCTCATCCACTTCAATATCATTTGCACTAACAACATAATCAAGAAAAATAACTTTTCCATGCAAAATGTATACTTTTTAAAGTTAGCATAAAGTTATTCTTGTCTTAACACCACAAGTACTCATCTTAAATGTCTTATATATTTTTCTAAATCCTTACTATATAGCAAAATATCATCGAAGTAAACTACTACGTATTTACCTATATATGCACACAAGACATAGTTCATTAATCTCATAAACGTGTTAGGTGCATTAGTAAGTCCAAATGTCAGACTAACCACTCATATAAACCATATTTAGTCTTAAAAGCAATTTTTCACTTATTTTCTTCTCTCATCCTAGTTTGATGATATCCACTTTTAACATTTATTTTACTAAACATGCATAATCCATGTAATTCATCTAACATATCATCTAACCTAGGTATAGGGTGACGATATTTTACCGTTATATTGATGATCGCCCGACAGTCTATGCACATCCTCCAAGTCACATTTTTCTTTGGCGCAAGTAGCACTGACACGACACATGGACTCATACTTTTCCTCACACATCCTTTACTCATCAATTCTTCCACTTGCCTTTGAAGTTCTTTATTCTCCTCGAGATTACTACGATAAGTTGAACTGTTTGGAATGACAGCTCCAGGTACAAAGTCAATTTGATGCTCAATTCCTGGGATAGGTGGTAACCTACTAGGCATGTCCTCCGAAAATAAGTCATCGAATTCCTACAACAAAGTGAAAGCCCAAGAATAACTAACCGAGATGGGAGTGAATTGATTTTTAAAACTTTTTCTAAAATAAATTCAAGTTTTAAACAATATACTAGCAATCATACCAATTCAACAAATATGCACAAATGCAAAGATAATTAAGCACGTGCACTTTGTGCAATATAAAGACAGTAAGTAAAAAGAGAAGAGAATGCAAACGATGTCGTTATGGATGTTCGATACCAAACACGATCTACGTCATCCGTTAACAATCTCTTCGGCACGAGCAATGCCTTATCACTATATTGATTGACTTATGGTGCAATTCAACCATTTACAACGCTTTCAGTGACTTACAAACAAGGAGCACCGATCCTTATACAATGTCAAGCTTTACTAGACATCAACACGACCCACACTATTGAGCTTTACTGGATCTCAATATAACCCACACGTTGACTTACAACAAGAAGCACCAATCCTTATACAATGTTGATCTTTAAGGACTTCAACACGACCCACACTTTATCAAATTGATGAAATTCTACTCTTGATAAATAATACGAACAAATTAAGTACTAAGAGAGGCTAACACTTCAATGAATAGTAACAAATGTTAGCTGAAGTGTTAGATAAAAACTTTGATGAATATGATAACAAAAAATTAGATTCAATCAATCAAAGTATTTCAATGAGAAGATGAAGAAATAAATACAATGTAGGTTAAAAAATCTTCTCAAAAAATATATCCATTTTAATGGATGATTGTACTAAATTAAGTACTAAAAGAGAAATGAGAAATTTTGATGAATATGATGATTTTACAAGTTTAGTTCAATCAATCAAAGTTTCAATATGATGATGAAGAAGAAGAAGAAGAAGAAGAAGAAGAAGAAGAAGAAAAATTTATGTAATGTAAGCGAAAAAATCATCTTCAAAAATATATCTCTCTCAATAAATAATTTGTGATAAATTAAGTATTACGAGAGAAATTAAAAATTTTGATAAATATGATGAATTTTCAAGTTTGATTAAATCAATCAAAGTTTTTAAATATGAAGAAATAGAAATGTTTATACAAAATAAGTGTAAAGATCTCCTTCAAAAATATATCTCTCTTTTAAAATTGATATAAATAAATTAAGCACAAAAGNAATGTAAAAATGTAAGCTCAAATAATATTTTTCAAATGAAAAACTTTGATGAGAAGATTTTCAAAAGTTAATTTGATCAAAAGTTTTTCAAAACTAAATGATTTGATAATAATAAATTAGAAGAAAAATCAATATAATTTTGCTCAAAAGTATCTCATTTGAATGCTTTCTAGTTGTTGTAATAAATGACAAGTGAGTTGGTATTTATAGAGATGAAAAACTCCAAAAATTTCTATCAAACAGGATGATCGGTCCGGTCGATAGCCAATTTTCGAATGACCAATATGACCGTTTGTAGAGGTCAGAACTATCGACCGCCTGGTCAACCGGGTGACCGTCGATCAATCTNTCAGAACTATCGACCGCCTGGTCAATCGGTTGACCGTCGATCAATCTTTTTTTAGAGATATGATCTAAGTTCAAATACACTTTGAAAAATCAATCTTACTTTTGATCAAAAATAATTTATACAAATGATATGAAAATAAATTTTCGTGCACAAAATGATTTTTGAGTCATTGACATTCATTACTAAAGATCAAAGTGTTATACTTTTACATATGATCTCGAAAATTTAGTCTTTGATCTTGTTTCGAAGTTTCTTTCATATTTGGCTCTTAAACTCTTCATGAGCCCAATTTGATAGTCTTGAATTTTATCTTTTAAACTCTCGTATCAAATGATTTAATTTGAATGATTAACTTTCACTCTGATCTTCATTTCAAGTCCGGTTTATGATGTTTTGATTTTGGCAATACTTGATTGATTTTAACGTTGAACTATCATCACTCAAAATCAATTGTTAGAAATAATATTAATCTTGTTTGTTATGATCAAAACATTAATGATGAAATCAACCATAGGTCAACACCACTTAGGACCGGTTTATGATGTTTTGATTTTGGCAATACTTGATTGATTTTAATGTTGAACTATTATCACTCAAAATCAATTGTTAGAAATAATATTAATCTTATTTGTTATGATCAAAACATTAAGGATGAAGTCAACCATAGGCCACAAAGAAGTAGCCAAACTAGGAAGGGGTGTTTTAGATTCCTCAAAATTGAGAAGTGATTCCTTATTATTCAACAAGATTATAGGCCAGTTCTCAACTACTGTCATTTTCAACTCACTCCCTTTTGCAAAAAAATTAACTTTTGACTTTTCTCTCCCCTCATAAGAATTTTTCTCTTTATTCTCTTGTGACTCTATTATTTTTCCCTCACAGTTAACCGCGTCACTTTTTCCTCTCTTGCCTTCTTGTTGTGAAAGATCAACTTTACTCTCAGTCTTTTTTCTTCCTCATTTTTCAGTTTGAGTTAATCTTCATGAACTTGTGTTGGTGTTAACGATACAAGAGTAATAGATTTCCCATCTTTAGTAAAGCTGTACTTATTTTTGTACCCATCATGCGTCACCTTCCTATCATATTACCATGACCTCTCCAACAAAATATATCCGGCATGCATAGGAACTACATCACACATCACTTCATCATGATACTGCCCAATTGAAAAAATCTCACCAACACTCGTCTATTCATCTTAACATCTCCACATTTATTTAACCATTACAATTTGTAAGGCCTAAAATGTTTTAGCATAGTTAATCACAATTTCTCAACAAGTGCAGTGCTAGCCACATTGGTACAACTACCCCCATCAATAATCATACTACGTAACTTGTTCGACTTGACATCTTGTATGAAATATGTTCTCCCTTTGTTGTTTCAAGTCATCCACTTTGATTTGAGCACTAAGAGCTCGCCTGTAACCAACAGAATTCCTATTGTATACTCTACTTTCTCACCACCACTAGCATCTTTCAATTCCGACATGTCATTATATTCACTCTCATTATCATTCACCACTTCTCCATTGTCGCGCAAGATCATCACCATTTGTTTGGATATTGAGAAACAATGTGTCTCGATCTCAAGCACCTAAAGCATTTGATATCCCAATTTCTAGAGGGATTGAAATCTGTCTTGGGTATAGCTTTGCTCACAACTTCCTCCCTTCCCTTCGTTAGCTCAGTCATACTTTTTGAAATGGCCTCATCACCTTTATTGTTAACTTAATTCGATTTTAAAGAAGATTTAGAACCCGATTAATATCTAGTTGTCCCCTTCCTCTTCAATTACCTTTCCACCTTCATCGCTACATGTAGCATGTCTTTCAACTCCACATAATATTGTAACTCTACCATATTAGCTATCTCTCTATTCATACCATTCAAAAATCGGGCCATGGTGGCCTTCCTATCCTCCTCAACATTCGTTATAATCATAGCCATCTCCATCTCCTTATGAAAATCTTCCACACTTTTAAAACCTTGGTAGAGGCTTTGCAATTTTTTTATGAAAGCTCCCTATAATAATAATTAGGTACAAACCTCTTCCTTATGATAGCCTTCAATTCTTCCCATACATTAATAAGCCTCTCACGATTCTTCCTCCTAGATGTTACTACTTGACTCCACCAAATGATAGTATAATCGGTAAATTCAAGTACCTCAATATTTACCTTCTTTTCCTCCAAGTAGTTGTGGCAATCAAATATCAACTCTACTTTCTTTTCCCACTCCAAGTATGCTTCCGAATCACTCATTTCTTTGAATAAAGGAATTGTCATCATGACATTGCCCATACTTCTATCAACACTATCTCCAACAAAATCTCCATCCCTCATTTCATGCCTAATTCCTCAATCCCTCATTTTTCCTAACTCGACATCCACTAATGCATCCTCATTAATATCATTATCCATTTCCATTCACCAGCATAATCTCCTCTATGATATCGCATTCCTTGCCTCATTGCTTTAGGAATTTCTCTAGGTTGTTCCCTACGTAAATTAGCAAGCAACGTGTATTGCCTATCCAATCTATCTCTCATATCCTCAAACAACATTTTGAAACGTCGTATCACCTCATCCAACATGTTGACTTTGTTATTATTCCTGCTTGAAGTAAAATCGTCTCTATTCGACATCCTAAGTCTAATTTAATATTTTCCTCACGTGAATAAGTTCTTGCATCGCTCAAATTTGCTTTTTCCCTCTATTAGTCTCACTACTCTGCCTTTTTTCACTCAATGTTTTCTAGCAAGTGTTTCAAAGAACTAATTTGAACTCAATCAGAATTAATCTTTGTAGAGTTTCAAACAAAAAAATAAGAAAAATTTGACGCTAGAATAACTCAAGAAGTAGTAATTGTAACTTTGAATTGAACACTAAGGAAATATTCAAGAAGATGTTTCTTGAATTTGAATTGAACACTTTTGAATTTGAATTTTTTTTACTCAGAAAAATGGAAATTAGATGATGTGGGCAATTTTTCGAATTTTTGTTTTTTGCTCGAAAATTTAATTAGATACCATTAAAAGAAATAAAAATTGATTTGGACACTAGATTAGTACACAAACAAGTTCCAATTTTTTTGGGTATTTTATGGATTGAAAATTCAAAAATAATGTAGAATGCGAAAAGCACAAAAAACGAAAAATAAAAGACTCAAACAAAAATGACAAATAATAGGATATAACCTCGATTTTTTTGAAACCTTATTTTGATACCAACTGATAGCAATAATAGTTATGCAACTCACACAAGATTGATTCAACCCAAAAATTTTCAAGAAATCAACTTTGAGCTTGATTAAAAAATATTGAACTAATAAACCAACACAATTGTCGACAATATGTTGACCCCGTAACTACAAAACTCAAAAATCTCACTCGATTTGTTTGAACGCCACAAGAAACTAGTCTTGATAAGTTCAAAATTAATTGAATGAA
>CAIGRN010032371.1:0-14787 GCA_903798345.1 Fraxinus anomala
AACAAAAGAAAATTATTAAAATTAAATATAGAATATAAATATTATTTAATTAAATTAATAAAAAAAATTAACTATAAAACAAAATTAAATAAAGAAAAAAATATCATGGCTGACTGTTAATAGTCGGCCAACGTTAACAGCAAAAGTCAGTGGTTAACAGTCGGCCGACTGTTAACGACGTCAATGATATTTTTGACTTTTCTTTGTAAATATTATTTTTTAACTTTTTTTTTTTAAATTTTATTTACGGATCAAAGGTCAAAGTGGAAATATGAGGATAGTCAAGAGGCCATTTTCACGTATTTCCTCCTGGGTTTTTTGGGTTTTGATGTTGGGATGTTTGAAGAAGACAATTTTTGTTTTTTGTTTAATTATTTTATTTTAGAAAATGTAAATTCACTATTTTATCCTTCACTTATTTTGGTAAATTGAGTCAAACATTTAATTTAAGGGTAACGGATGAGAGTTAAAGATTTGGGATTGCGACAGTAAAAATGAAAGATTAAGGTGTATTTTGCAATACAATGAAAATTTTGGGACCTCCGTTACAATTGTCCCAAAAGTTTACCTAAAGATGCAAGTGGTTGGAGCAGTGGATCGACCGGCCACCTAATTCGTATGATCTACGCATTTGACTGACGGGCCCACCTAATTAAAACCCTTTTTGAGTTTTGCGCCATCACTGTGCCATCTCTTCCCATTTTTTCCTCTATCTATTATATCCGAATCAAATAAACTCGAATATGGCAACGGAAAATGGTGGCAGTAATTCCGAGGTATTGAAAACGTGCTTGGTGTTGGGAGGCAGAGGATTCATAGGCCGAGTGCTGGTGGAGAGGCTGTTGAAACTCGGAAATTGGATCGTCCGAGTCGCAGATTACACTCAGTCTCCCCAACTAGAGCCCTCTGAGTTGCTTCTATCCGAAGCATTCTCCTCTGCTCGCGCCTCTTATTTCCATGTTGATGTTCGCGATAAACCGCAGATCATCAAAGGCATGTAATTGTTCATTTATACATCGATGAACATTTTATATCTATTTGCATATATATATATTTAAGTAATTCAGTAAAATGGGTATGAAGTTGAATGTCTAGATTTGCATCGTTGTATTTGTGACACGTGCGATACAATGCACTTTATTTTGTAACCGTATTGTGAATATCTGATATTCAAATATTTGAATAGTTAAATTCAATTAAAATAATAATAAATAAAAAAATTCATGCAAAGTAAGGTGTAACATGAACACCTGTACATAAGGAGTTACTGAAAGACAGATGAGGTGTGGGAACGGTTTTTATTTTATTTTATTTATTTATTTATTTTTTAAAGAAATTTTGATCCAATCATATTTCACCACATTTACGTTTACATATATCATTTATTGTTCGGTAATTATATTCACACCATGATTTTTATTTCTTACACCATAGTTTAATTGTACTTAAGGTTGTTAATCTTTACCCGTTATAGTACTTATGTTTCTAACGGTTTTATATCATTCTTATACTCAAACTTTCCATTAATTGACACATTTTGTATTTAGTAATAGTTTTATGTTCAAAAGTCCATTGAATTTGCGGAAAATAACTTATTTTTCCATCGTATTTTCGAAAATAAATAAATGAAAAGTGTGAAAAAATATTTTTACTTCGTTTCAAATTATGAAAACAAAATATTTTAATTTTAATCATCATCAAGGACGAAACGTACTAATTAATAGAAACTTGAAAATAAGAACTTGATGGAAAAAAGTTAAGGAAATAGTTGCTACGATGAGCAAAGATTGAGGAGCTTAATTGAGGAGCTAACTACAATTAAAATGTGGTGTATCAAATAAAAATTGTGGTGCCAATATAACCACCTTTTATTGTTATATTAAACTGTCACAATAACTATGTCCTGGATACGCACTCGTTGGCCTTACTTTTTAAGTTTTTCTAGGCTTTGTATTACTGTCCTCGACTCTTAACTCTCTGGCTCTTTTTTTATAGCCTAGAACATTTTATGGGCTTCTTGATTTCATATTTTCGGAAGGGGAAGTGGAAGAGGAAGATGAAGGTATTATTGCAAATGGCAGACGATGACAAAGAATGAGAAGAGACCAATAGTGATGAGGAGGATGACAAGGGAATCAAATATGTTGATTCTCCTAAATATCCTATTAATAGTGATGATATGTGGGATATCTAGGTTGTTTCTACTTCTAGTAATAGATTATGTGATTACTTATTTGCGATGTATTATTTGTTTTATTGATCTATTTTACAATTGTTTGCTATTTGTTATGAACTTTAAAGATGGTTTATGGTTTATTATAAGCATATTTTTGGAACGTTGATATTCCTTTTGAATCTACTAGTCAAGCCTTTTTGACATCTAGTACAATGTGGCATGTGTTCAGTAATATAATATTTTCTCTATGCAGCTATGGAAGGTGTGTCAGTTGTATTCTATACTGAATCTATGGCTTCATTCCCTCGAGACTTCTTTTCTTGCTATGCAATTGTTGTTCAAGGTAATTTCTCTTCATTTAACAAGGTATTATGATGCAGTGGCCAGTTAGATTTTATTTTGCTTTTCATCCTATACTAATATTCCTATTGCCTCCACATTTCAGGTGCAAAAAATGTACTCAAAGCTTGTCGAGAATGTAATGTTAAACATCTTACGTACAACAGTTCTGCTGATGTAGTTTTTGACGGTTCACGTGATATATGTAATGTTGAAGAATCATTGCCATACCCTAACCATGTATGTTTCTGACCCGAGAAGCTTGAGATTTTGCTTCTTTCCTACCCTCTGCTAGTCATTTATAAGATTCTCTCTCACTCCTCTGTTTAAATGCTTTGAAACAGTTTGAGAACATGGTCACTGAACTTAAATCTCAAGCAGAGGCAATGGTCTTATTTGCAAACAAAGTCGATGGCCTTTTGACTTGTGCACTTCGTCCTTCCAATGTATTTGGACCTAGAGATAATCAACTTATGCCATCACTTATCAGTATGGCAAACTCCAGCTGGGCCAAGGTTTAGTAACTATTTCATGTCATATATTTCAGGTTTTGATTAAATATGGTACAGTATTTTGAAAAATCTTTTATTGCTCTTTATTTTCACTGACAACATGTGTACTGTTGATATACTGGCCTTTTCATTGACATTTTTCCACGGTTTTCTCTGACATATTTCATGTAAAATAACTCTTCACTCTCTGTTTAATGTAGAGTGAAATAAATGTTGTTTCTCATTGTAATTTTCATCATTGCTACCTTGTTTGTGGTTTTTGCTGCATGTAGAATTTCTAATCCAGCGCCCCATGTACATATTCTTTTTGTATAAGTAACAGGCTCTCTCTTTTCAGTTTATTATAGGAAGTAGTGAGAATATGTCAGACTTCACCTATGTGGATAATGTTGCCCATGCTCATATCTGTGCTGAAGAATCTCTAAGTTCTCAGATGGTTTCTACGTCTGGAAAGGTATTTTAGTTGTTCCTGTGCTGATTTTTTGCTGTCACTTTTCTTTCAAGAATTAGGAAAGTCTACCTACAGTTGAAATTTTTGTAGGTCTTTTTCATCACAAATCTTGAACCAATGAAGGTGAGGGATTTTGTACCTCTCATATTGGAGAGCTTTGGTTATCAGAGGTATCGAACCTCATTCTGGTTACTTGATATGGTAAATTTTTGGAGTATAAAAAATATTAATTCTTCTTTGGATGCTTATTTTGCAAATCCATTCCGATGAATGTAAACTGTATCATGAAGTACAAGAGTTTGAGCTGCTTGATGCATTAAAGTTGTTTAAAAAATCTCGATTGAGGCCTGCCTCGGAGTAAGGCGAACAAAAAATGCCTCGAGGCCCTAATTTTGAGGTTGTTTATGGAGGCGCATGCCTCATTTGAGCGAGGCACACACCTGAAGGCTTGTGAGGCTGTGCTACTCAATTCTCCAAATTTAGTAACTTTGCTTTATGTGTAGGCCATAAAACTTTTAAGAATTTTGATTGATACTGCCCCACTAGCTATTTTTAAAACGTTTCAAAACTGTATTTCTCATAGACCCCTTTTTGGAATAATCAATGACTCACCAACTAAAGTAATAGTTTCTTTTTGTTACTTCATAGATTTTTCATTGCTTGACATTTTAAATTATTCTATTAGGATATTATGAATTTTCAAGACTTTTTATGATTTATTATGCTCCTAATTTGCATTTTAACAACTTTGTTGACATTTTTTTTTCTAATTTACGGAGAGGAGCAAGAAAACACCTCAATACCCAATTACGTTTTTTAAACACTAGACTATTGTTTAAAAAAGCTATTTGAGGCTTATGCCTCAAATACCGATACGTGAGGCCTTCATAAAATGCTTCAAAGCCTACACTTTGAGGCACATTTGGTACATTCGTGAGGCTTACACCTTGACTTAGTGAGAGGCTTTTGCCTCATGGGACTAAAATGTTTACCCTTTTTCTTGTGTTTTCTGGACATTTTGTTAGTGGCCTTAGATTTTTGGGCTATTTCTTTATAATCCAAGTATGTTTACAGGTCTTTTTTACTTTTTTCTGTTTAAATACAGAGGGGAAGTGGAAGTCCTTTTTATTTTCCTTTTTCTATGTAAAAAAGTAGAGGGGACGGGAAAGGGAAAGGGAAAGGGGAAGGAGAATACATGATAGCTAGGGGAGGACAATGACAGAGAATGAGTAAAAACTTATTGCGATGAGGAGGATATTATGATTTTCTTGAGGATCCCATTATAATTATAATGAGAATGAAGAAGAGAGGTAGGTCTCTCGTAAACCTGCCATTTCTGTAATTCAATTCCAGTTTATACCACAATTACAAATAAAATCTGAGTAGTGCTATTTAACACCAGTTTTGGTGGCAGCACTAGTGGCATTAATGATGAATTCAATTAAATGACTTACATAATTTCACTTTTAATTGAACTTATCATATAATGCCATATAAACTGGTGTTGTAGCACCACTGATGTTAGATATCATTATTCTAATATATCTTTTCGTTATTCAATAAAATTCTATTACAACACAACAACTTTCTATTTATGTTCCACATATTGAGTCTTTATCGCATTACTAACTTGAGAATTTATTATTTGATACTTTATTAATCTATTTTGTATTTGTTTGCAAGTTAGGCTTCTTTTTTTTTTTTTAATTTTTTTTATATTATGGATATTTTAAGATGGTTTATGGTTTATATATCGAGTATATTTTTGTATTTTATATATTTTAATTACGCCTCGTCTCATAAGACGCCTTGGTACCCCATTATGC
Organism: Fraxinus anomala; assembly: GCA_903798345.1. Lineage (NCBI taxonomy): Eukaryota > Viridiplantae > Streptophyta > Magnoliopsida > Lamiales > Oleaceae > Fraxinus > Fraxinus anomala. The sequence continues at coordinate 5,305 of CAIGRN010032371.1, forward strand.
CTTTCTAAACTAGAGTAACGTATAATAGTGTGTCCCAATTTTATAACCGGTGCAAGTTCTTGACACCTATGTTACTTCTCTAAAGCCAAATATATGAAGTAATTTTCATCACAGTGCATCTGATCAATATTTTCCTATCGTTACTGCAAAGCCCTAAATTTCTCGAGGAAGAAGTTCTTTTAAAGGCCAAAGAAGGAAACTAGATTTTCTCCAAAATTAGCAAACATGGTTTCCCATTAATATAATTCTCAAGCGAAATCATAGTGCAAGAGAAGGCATGAACGTTTTCCATTAATTTGTTGATACACGACAGAATTGGGGAACAAGGCCTCAAATTTTTTTTTGTGATTGTAAATAAATATTCAGTAGGGTTAATTTCTTGAGGAACTTTCGCTGTTCCATATCCTTCAACTTTATAGAAACTAGAAATATTATACTTCCATTAAAAAAAAATGCTTTTCACGGGAAAACAGTAAGAATTTTTTATTCAACAAAATAACAGAAATAATTTCTTCTCTCCTTGTATATTTCACATGTTCGTTATCCACATTCTCCACTTTCACCCTGTTATATGTATTTTATCCTTTTCAGTTACTATTTACATGCATTATATTACCAAGTCCATGATGAGTTGTGGAGATTGTGTTTGACCTATTTATTCCCCTCCACTCCTTCTCTTCAATATTGAGGTGCAGGTTGTTTGTTTCCTTTGCTGATTGACTGCTTATGTTGCCTGCAAATAGTTTTAGTTTATTTGTGTTGTGTTTTTTTATTTTTCCAGCAGCAGATTATTAGGAATATTTAGCTTGCGGCAAGCTGCAATAAATTATATTCTCTTCTAATGTGGTTGCAGGCCTATTTTCAATCTCCCTGCTCGGATGATTCACTACCTCTTTTTGTTTGTGAAGCTGACGCTCATGAAATTGAACTTTGGAAAGATTGAGCGATGCATGTGGGTTTATGATGTTGCTAAATTAGTTTCATGCACAAGAACATTTAACTGTTCTGCAGCTGTGACACATCTTGGATACTCACCAGTTGTTTCCTTGGAAGTAAGTATCCGTGTTCGAAACTAGATGTTCCATATAAAGTCTCTTTTAATAAAATAAAGCAATTTATTTATTTCTTATTTTTAATTTATTTATGTTTTTTTTCCTGATCATACTCTTGCTTGCTCATTTTTGGAGTCACCAACTAGATATGAGGAGGATCTCAGACCATACCGAAACTTGAATTGTGACTTGTCCAGGTCATGTTGAGGTTAAAGACAACTGCTTGAAGGCAATGCATGTAACATACCCATTATATAAATGATCCCTCAAATATCAATTGAAACAGTAATTACAGACTTGGATACACGTTAAATTTGCAAGTTCCTTAAGGTGTATGCATATATTTGTTGTATAAACCTAACTTGAAGAGTTCCTTATAATGAACACAATTGCCAGGTGAGATTTTTAGGCAGCATTTCCAACAACTCCTATTTGTTGAGAAGTTTATCCTCTCCGTTTTACCAAATCTAGGATTGATCACTCGACTCAGAAACAAAAGCACAAATAGTGATTTCAGTAGAAGAAGAAAGAGAAAAATAACAGAGACAGAAAAATCATTGTTGATGGAGTTTCTGTAAACACATCTACCTGGATTGGATATCAATTTGTCTGAGAATTGGCATATATATAAACACACACACACACACACACACACTCACATATAGCTGGTTTTTGAATACAATGAAGAAGGGTGCTTTTGTATCCAGGATGTGTATGTTGATTGAATGCATATATATGTGCATGTGTGTAATAGAGAGTGAGATGTAGCCTTAGTTTTATCAAAATTATGAGCTACTGTGATATTTCAGTTCCTACAGTTTCGGCGTATGGCATTGTGCAATGAATAAACTCTGTTGCAATTCTAAAAAATATTTTTAGCCATTTGAGGGATGACATTTAATATTTTCTCAATTGTTTTTTGAATTGCAATAAAGTCTTCGTGTCTTGCAATTTCAGAAAAATCTTTTGTGAAAATATTTTATGCCATTTGGGGAATGACTTTTGACATATTTTTGTCTGTCCTTTTTGGATTGCAACAAAGTCTTAACATTATCCTCCATTCTCGTGGTAATGTATAATCTTTGCTTAGGCTGTCACCACCATCCACTGTAAACCACTGCCATCTACTACTGCTGACCACCATTCTTCACCAAGTGGTTTTATTACATCAAATAAGCGAATTGCACTCGAATTCTTCTTTTTTCCCCTTTCCATTGACATTGTGGTCTGAATTTCAATTTTTGTCGTGTTTGGGGGACTTCATTGGGCAAGTCTGAATTAGTAAATATATATTAGATATTGAAGTGGAGGGTGTCGGTTATCCTTAATTAGCTTAGTTGTTGAATTCATTCAGTTATGAATCTTTTGGGTGAAAGTAAAGAGTGATGCTGAAATTGGATTCAAGTGCACTTTGCTTAATATTTTCAAACTACTCTGCTATTGTGGAAGTTCTATCTTGGATTTCCTAATTTTCCCAAGAAATTCTTTCCCTGTGATCCAACTTTGCCAAGTGGAAGGGGTGTCTCTTCATGGATAAAAATTACTCTAGGGAGAAGATCTGATCTTTTCATAATCTTGACTTAACAGTGAAATATGGAAAATTGTGACACAGGAAGGTGCCGCGTTAACTGTTGATTCATTCTCTCCTCTATCCAAAGACTCGCCTTTGAGGAGATACAATGACCCTGATGAGCAATCGAAAGTGTATAAGCTGTTAGGCAGTGGGAAAGGTTAGTGATTTTTTCAGGGTGCTGTATCTTATCTTTATTTTTGCAATTTCACATTTCTTAAATTGCAGAATTAATTATAAGCTCAAGCATGTAAATGTTGGCAACATAAGCCCATTTGGATTCAATAGGTTTGATCTTGAGGGTCTATATCTTTCTGTGTATAAGCAGCTATGATGACCTGAATCAATATCGTGCTATCGCATCATTTAAAATTGTGTTGTAATGCAACTCAATTTACCGCAATTGTTGTCAGGGAGAGATTTAGGCAGTAGCCAAAGTCATCAACATTCCCATTTGAATATGTATATACAAGACATTGCGGCCATTATCCTTGACAGTTGGTTATACAAAACTGAACCTCGTAGCCTCAACATATGAGCATCGAAAGGCCCATATGTATCAACGAAACTACAAGTAGAATCTATCAGCTGCATATTTTGAAATGTCTGAATGCTACTGTTGAGTTTTTATTCTCTCGTTCACTCCTTTTTGATGTTATAGAAAAAGAATAATCGAGTAAAGCATTCTATTTTTCATCTCAGTATGACATTATATTACCTTACTGCAGTTGCAGATATTCTGCTGTGGAGAGATGAGAAGACAACATTTATCTGTTTCCTCTTGCTGGCTCTGCTTTATTATTGGTTTTTCCTTTCTGGGAGGACATTTATAACGTCAGCTGCTAAGCTTCTGATGATGATTACTGTTTCTCTTTGTGGATATTGTATGCTACCGGCAAATATGTAAGTATGGCCATTGAGATTTTCTTTGGTAGATGATGATGCTATTATGTCTTTAGATGGATGTTTTCACTTGTTTTCATAATGTTTTGCACGGTCAGTTCTTCAGGGAGATAAGTCTTTTAATGGAAAGAAGAGAAAACTTCGACTTGCTACGCTTCTTCTCAGTTGGAATTGGGCAATTTCTGTTTCTCTTTTTTTCGTATGTTCTGGCTTTGGGGATTTATTTTACTATTCATTTTTATAATGTGAACCATTCTATGTGAGCATCCAGAAACATGATATGATGGATTAGGCTATCTTTGTTTCTGTTCTGTTCATCAACATGCTATCACAAGTAAACAAGTTGTAATCTGGTTAGTACATGGTATCAGTTATCTACTATGTGTGCAAACCTTATTTTACACCTATGTATAAGAATGAGTTAAAAATTGCATTTTCCATTTTAATCTTATTTCTATTTTGATCTATTTCTGTAAAAATATTTGCTTCACTGACCACGACGTAATTTCTACAGATGTGGATTCACAATTCCTAGAGTATCATCAACTTGTTTTGAAGTCTCAAAGGTTGATATGAGAAATTCCTTTTTGGCCATGACATGTATGTGGAATGAACTGAGTCTTGTAACAAGGTCATTGGCCCATGGAGAAGATTGGTGCACTTTCTTGAAGGTGCTCATTTAATGAAATTTATTTCAAAATGTGTTACTGAGGTTATTTGATAATCTGTCCTTGGTCAACTGGAACTCATCTTGTTGTGGGATTGGGTATATACTCCTTACAAGGCAAGTTGTTGAATGTGTACTGATACTTGTAGCATTGAAATGATGATTTCAGGGTGACACAAATTTGATAAAACGATCACACAACAATATCACAGATTTGTTATATAAAAGAGAGTGAATTTTTTAATGATGCATTGGTTTATTGATTGAGTGTGTAGTATTATTTCTTGACTAATATAGTTTTGTTATTACATAATTATTCAATGTTCATTGTTTACCTGCATGTATTGTGGTTACTTTTAAAAAGTGTAATTATACTTGGTTTACTGTGAGATCAAAAGCCTTAGAAATAAAACTAGACTTGGGCTTATGCCATAAATCACTGGGTACTGAGAAGTTTCCTTCTTTTTTGTCGAGAGGAGCATGCTCAAAGATGCTTATTGTCTTCAGGTGATTGGCTAGTGCCTTTCCTCGACATGATACCTTGACATTACCTTTCAAACCTGTTTGTGTGCTTAATTAAATGGAGAAATTATTCCAAGAATCTGCTTAAAAATGCTACTTTTGTTTTATTTTATTTTGGATTCTAAGAACAGGGGAATAACCTCCAACATATCTGTTGACAGTTTTATATTATCCAAAGATATTGCAAAAGCATTATGTTTGACCATTAGAATCACTTGTAACTTCGTTTGACTACTATCTGCCCTCCACCCTATCGACCAACTGAAGAGCATATAAAAAAGTTCTCTGTGGCATGAGCCTTAATTTTTGCCTTTCCCATCTATGGTCATGTATATATTGGAAAGCAGTATCACATATTGTTCCCCCGATTTACTCTCTCTCCACAGTATTGGTACTTGACATTAAGGTTCATGCAGGATATTTGGGTCGTCACTCAGAACCCTGTCAATAGTGTTATGAAATAGTTTACTTGGAATTTGGCTATTACATATTAGTCAGGTAAAGAAGATGATAATATCTTAATGGATTGGCGGCATTCAATAATCCATAACTTCAGGCAGAGGAGGGAGCACTTTCAAATAGTATTTCTAATGTAATGCTATTTTTTCCTTCATTAGTTCGTAATTTTGATAGACTGAATTCCAATAAGGTAGCCAGCACAAGTGCCTGTCATGTTTATGCCAAGAGCTGGAGGTGTGGTTTGGCTTGACAACTTTCCAAACATCATGACGTGTAGAACTTACTGATTTAGCTGATGACTAAATTACCAGGTTTCAGTTTAAAGAAAGAAAAAGAAAAAAGAAAGAAAGCATTGTTGGTTTTAGTTACTTCCAAATGCTTTAAAAATGGGTTATGGTTGGAAATTTATTTTCAAGCATTCGTGAGTTTAGTGATGCTGTACATGATATGCACACTTGTTATATGATAATATTGAAACGTTTATATGCTAAGAGACTGTGTTATCTGTCTATTATAAATGTCATTTTTCCTCATTTTAGATGCTCGCAAGTTTTTCATTTAATATTAGAGAAAATATAGTATTAGTTGATCTCGAATTCGTGTGAAATTCTTGCAGACATTTTAACATCTTTCAATTGATGCAGGTATCATCTTTCTTCTACTTCTGCAAGTTGATTGTTCCACATTTCTTGACCATGGCCATTGGCATAGGTATGAATTTTAAATTATGACATATTGATGCTTAATGCTACTCTAAACAATGAACTGATCATTTTTATACGGGGTTAAATAATTACAGCATTAGTCATTGCATTCACGTTGTTCTTTGTGTACGAGCAATATGAGGAGGAAATTGATGGGATGGCAAAGGTTGTAATCAACCGTTTGAGGAAGGCCATGATCTCTTCTGCAAGGAATCTACCAATGCCTTTGACCTCAGTTTTACCAGATTGTGAACCTTTGAAAGAGAAGAAATCTTCGTGACTTTGTTTGATAATCAGCAATTAGAGCTCGTTCAGCTTTTATGTGCCTACTAACTTTGATCGTTGATTCCAATTTCCGACTGTAGATATTGTATTCAATAGCTTCTGGAGTTACATGACGTAAGAGCCATATTTTTCTCTTTTGAGTAGGTTGTAGATGGAAGTGGTATTGATTGTAATCACTAGTGAAATTACAAAATAAAAATGAATTGAAGTTAATGCTATGTATATCGAATTCCCTTCAACTATTGCAGTCTTATTCCAAAGTGGGATAATCTTACTGGAGAGAATTTTGCCCGAATATACTGTTTTTAATAACATAATCATTTAAATAGTGCCAAACAGACTCGCTAGAAGGCGCAAGTAAATGAGGTTCTCGAGCTGGTTTGCTTAGCAAGTAAGATAGCACATGGTACTCGAGTCCAAACAAGAATTCAATAACGTAAATATTTGTTTCTGGCTCCTTATTTGCACAAAACTTCTCTTTTCTACAATAAATGGCTTCCCAGAATGGACTTTGTGAAATATTTTGAAGATTTGTTTGAAAACTTTGACAAAACAATTCAAATATGACTATATTAAACATGATGTTAATAGAGACAAGCTCATTTTGCTCAAATGAGAGTAAGCCCCGCTGCTCTTTTTCTCCACCTCTGAAGCTATTAAAGCGTTCTTCAATTTGTCAATCTCGGCTTTCATCGATTAGAATGCTCGAGATGCTGTCTTTATCTTCTCCATGTTACTTTCTACTACGTCACTTTTGATAAAGTTTTACTATAAAATTTCCGGAAGTTCATCACTTCTGACGAAGTTTTACCATAACATTTCTATGATTTGGAAAATCGGTAGGATTGATTCAATCATGGAATTGTGATATTGAATTGATTCAATCATGAAATTGTCCATAATTATGGTTGTACATTCACATTGGAATCTTCTTCTATATTATGTTGCATAAAGTTGTTTTTTTTGAAGAAATCCTAATACGACACCATCTTTAATATATATAGAATAAGTTCTTTTTGAATCTGCAACTTCAAGCAGTATACTATTTGCTATCTAATAGTTGAAGGATGAAATCACTTTGAAACTATAGATGGATGACCAAATTGACGTTCTAAAAAAGCTGGAGGATTAAATTGCTTTAAATTATATTTGTATGACGAAATTGAATTTTTCTAAAAGTGATGAGATTAAATTGATTGGAAATTATAGTTGGATGACCAAATTGAATTTTTCTAATAGGTGAAGGATGAAATTGCTTTGAAAGTATAGAGTCAGCCATGAGTATCGGTCGGAAAAAATTAAAGAGTGATTTTGTGAAAATAATTATTCTACTTGTACATCAAATGTTACATCAATGGTTACATAATGCACAAGCGACATCATGTAATTGGTTGGTGAAAATTGTTTAATTTCTACAAACCAATTACATAATATCACGTGTGCATTATGTAATCGTTAATGTACATGTATCAAAGCCCTTGTTAAAATGGTATAAAGACAACAATTCTTGTACACCTCAAGAAAGACTAGGAATTAACTCTAATATTACAAGAACTCCTTCCAAGTTTTAAGTGTGTAGTTTAACTATGCAGCAAACTATTGTTCCAAGTGTAGTTTAACTATGCAGCAAACTATTTTCTATAGCATACGATTGGATTCTCCTTCAAATGGTCAGAAAATGGCCATTCTTTATAATGAAAAAGACACTGAAACCTACTAATAGATTTGGAGATTTCGTCAGAATATTCATCACACCAAATTACAGAAGAAAAGGAACTCTGTGTCAATACGGCATTCCCATTATTGACTTTGCACAATAGGTTTTTCAGAAAATGTAGTCTGGTAACTGCAGAGGGAACCGTGCTACTTCAACCTCAAACGGGCCTCCTTTCGGATCTGCCAATCTGGGTAAAACCGAATATCAAATTTCAGAAAACAAAAGTTAATCACCCTTTATAGCTATTGCAGAAAACATTCAATCTTATTCGGCCTTTATGCCAAAAAAGCACTGGACAATGAAAGAGAAAAATGTCCTTCACAGCTCAGAAACGCTGAAAGCAAAGGAAACACTAATTTTTTTAATCTTTTGCAATTCACTATGTAAAATTCAAGGCGTACCTTCCAGGGACAAAAGTAAACGATCCTTCAATAGATCCTTGAGAAGATGGCTGAGGTGTGAAACTCTCGTAAACAAATTCATCCTCACCAGGATGTAGTAGTGGAAACTGTGGTTATGAGATTGAGATAAAGAGTAAATAAGACTCAAATGTAAGACTGAAAATGTAACAACATTTAACTCAACAAATAGTCTTTGGAAGCTTGTGGAAGTATTAATCCTTCTCTTGATAAGTCATATAGCTACATTTCTATCTTCAATATTACTTGAGTAACAAAAAAGCACAGATGTAATATTAATAAGACTCGACTAAGCACAAAAATTATGATGCATAAGGTATTCCACTCATAAAATGAAATGTAGAGGAGGTGTTTACAAACATTCGTAATAGACCAGATATTCTGCTCAACATGGAGTAGTTCAAACTTCGTCCTTAGTCAATATCAAGGAGTCAGCACAAGTTGAATTGAATGAAACAGCCAAATAGACCTGATTCATGAAGCCCCTATAAACGCCTCGAGGCATATTCAGATATAATAAAATAAATTTGTCATCCCATTAGAGGATCATTCTTTTAAACAAGTCAAAACAACATAAAAGCTAAGAATCAACAAGCTGGTAACAACCAGTACAGAATGAGATTTGATCATCTTTTAGATATATATTTGCTGTTTCCTTAGTGCCATCCATGCTCTGCAACCCTCTAGACGAAATCGTTCCATATTATGTATTTAAGTTGGTTTCTATTTAATAGGTATGGAGTCTATTAAATAACTGCCAAACATCTTAAGATATATACAATTTTAATTTTCCTACCTTTGAATGATCCTTTTGATGTAGGACATTGGAAGAAAACAGAGAAAAAACTGGTCCTTCTGATGTAGGGCGGGGGAAGAAAATAAAGATAAATGAGAACACAAGATTTGGGAGAAGAATAGAAAATAGAGAGTGAAAGCCTAATAATTGTTAATATAATAGTCAATGCCAGAATTGTTAATCTACAATTGTCACATTGAAAAGTAGAAGTCTTAACAATATTAGAGGATTATTTAGTTTCCAAATATAGAAAAGGAAACCGTATCCTCACAGATACTCACGGATTTGATTCCAATTGTATAGGGTTTTTATTTCCTTTTATATCTATGTAATACAATAAATAGGAGGCCAAAACAGGCTGAATGTATGCGAAAATTCACAAAATTAGT
>CAIGRN010032372.1:0-27039 GCA_903798345.1 Fraxinus anomala
TTTATTTTTTTTAGTAGAAAAAAAAAAAGATTTATGTAAAAAAAAAATTTCGTTTAATTTTTTTTTTTTTTTTCTTTACGTATTAGCCCGGCCTGCAATCTGGTCCTGGATCCATCCCTGGCGATAGAAATGTGGACCTGAGTTTGCTTATCACAGGGAGTCAAGTGGCTATTTTTTGGAATCTCATTGGATGAGGCTTAACAATTAATGTATATAAACACAAGAACAAGACGAGTGCGCCATGAAGGTGATAGTTGATAAAAAGCATACATATTGCTGTGGAGACTAAACGAGAAATCTGGTGAAGAAAGTGCGTGAATGCGCCTTTGTGCAGATTTCATATAATCGGGACTGGACGGTTTTTCCATTTTTGCAGGTCAAAGGCGCGCCTTTTGTAATGGTTTAGCAATTTCCTTACTAGTGTATTAGTGTTGACATACAAAAAGTGTGAACTTTTTTTAATTGTTAGCGACAATTCGCACAAAACAATTAGATTAACAAAACTGTAATACAGAGGGTCAAATATATTGGACAGAATCTTACCATGGATACGTAACACCACTAAACTTAGTACTAATCTTGTACCAATAGCTCGGTTTGGTACGAATTAAATTTCAGATTTTAATTTAAATCAAAATCAATAATTAATTTTAATCACATATTTCATGAGATTCAAAACTTTTAAACCATATATTTCATCAATTTTTATTAAAATCTATTAAAAATTTGATTTTAGTTTCCATCAAATAGTATATGATTATAGAGTAACGTGACACCCTCAACGAGTTAAAAGTATTAAATAATAGTCTATGACCAGACACGATAACAAAAATAAGAAATCACGCGTTTCTTATTAGCGCATTTCTTGGAAGTCAAAGTCCTCCATGTTCCCTCCTTCAACACCTACACAAATACATGAAACTTCTCATAGCCATCGCTTCAAGCAAACACCTGACATTTCTTCGCCGTGAGAAACTTCCCCACCTCCCAAAGTCCACCATCTTCGACTACATCTATAAAAACTTGAGATCAACAACGTAAATTCAGCAAAAGAGCACCAATTCATCGTAACTACTCAAAAAAATCATCGACGATGTCTCTTAGACAAAGACCATCATCATCTAATCCACCGTCCATCTCCCCCTCCGTGACTCCAATTCCGCCGCCGCCGCCCCAGGGCGCTCTCTCTCTAGCATTAGAAAGCACAGCCCACCTCGCCAATCTCCTCCCCACAGGCACCCTTTTAGCCTTCCAACTCCTCACACCAATCTTCACCAACAACGGCGCCTGCGATGCCGCCACCCGCCCCATGACCGCCGTCCTCCTCGTAATCCTTGCTCTCTCCTGCTTCCTCGCATGTTTTACCGACAGCATAAAATCACCGGACGGTCAAATCTACTACGGGTTTGCCACCGTCAAAGGGCTATGGCTGTTTGACTACCCAGCTGCAACAGCCGCCGGGCCGCTTCCCGACCTGAGCAAGTACAGATTAAGTTTCATCGATGCAGTTCATGCAGTCAGTTCTGTACTCGTGTTTGTTTCCGTTGCATTGAGAGATAAGAATGTGACGAGTTGCTTTTATCCAACGCCGGGGCATGAGGCTCAGGAGGTTTTGGATATTGGTCCGATTGGAATAGGGTTGATTTGCAGCTTGTTGTTTGTGATTTTTCCTACAAGAAGGCATGGTATTGGTTACCCCGTAACACGAGATCGATGAATTTTCATCAACGAATTAAGATTAAATTGTTATAGTTATAAGACTTTGATAGTCTCTTGAGATATTGTCAAGAATTTGAGTCGAGATAAAGATGGTTGTGATCAAGAAAATTAGATGGAATTCGTTCAAATCTATTGATACTATACACTCGAAATGTTGGAACATTTTTTATTTTATTTTTTGTTAAACAACATAATAATCAATTATCTTTATCTCGAATTCTTGTAATCCATAATATCCACAAGAATCTTGTTTTGGGTACATGCAAATTTTTCTTTTTCTTCTTTTTGTTATTAGCTAGTACAAGTCTATGATTAATCAAACCAATTTGACAAGAGGAATTTGCAAGGAAGAAGGGTAAAGAATAGGAAAAGAGTTGCCAGCAAACTAAATCAAAAACAAAAAGAAAGAAGTATGTTCGTTAAAATTATCGAATGTTAGTTGGTTACACTAAATCTGTAAATAATAATAAATGGTTATGATTGTTTGATTGAAATTCATGTTAGACTGTGATTTTTTATTTTTAAAAAAAAGGAAAACACGACAAAGACTAGTTATTTGCTAGCTGCAAGTTTTGATTGGTAATTTGGGAAAAAGATTCCATCATATTCTTATCGAATTTAGTCCCCTTTTAGGAGTGAAGTGTTAAGATTTTGGATTCCATCTATAAATATCAATCTTGTTAAAAAGAACGTTTCAATTTTTTGTGTTGTTTATTTATTTCATATTTATTCGACGTGAGATTTACTCATTAAAGTGCCATGCAAGATGATGGTTCGATTGAACACATTAATCTTGGTCATTATGTGTTCTATTGAGTTTTAATCAGATCGAATCGTGCATTTGAATTTAAAGAGCTATAGCATACTCGATGTTCTATATCAAATTATCAACTTTGTACGTTGTTTATTTATTTCGTATTTATTCAAGTGAGATTTAATTAGCATAAAGGGGTAATTAATTTGTATGAATATAACAACTATTATATTCAAATATAATCAATTTTATTGACTATCAAAGGCACGTCAAAATTGACTACTAACTTGAAAAAATTATTGTGAAGAATGGGTTATTGTGGCGGCCTGATGATTGTTGGAAAGTTCCCCAGTTTTGGTTTAACGCAAAACTCAACCACACAAACTTGAGGAAACTTCCAAGTGAGAATAAGGAGAACGACGACTTTCGCGTGGAAGAGGCCATTTTGGCGAGTTATGCGGGAGAAGGAGAGATTTGAATTCCGACATAATGATTTATAGTCACGTATTCTAATAATTTGAACTACAAATCATACATTGTCTCCACTAGAATGTTCTAGGAGTAAATTAAATAGGAAACAATTACGCTTCTCAACTATTTCATTTCGAGTTAGGAAGTGAAAGCGTGTGGTGCAGATCGTAGTGTGGAGTAGAGGAACCTATAGAATTTCATTTTATATCTTTATTATTAAATTTGATTTTCTAAAATATAAGTCTTAAAATTTTAAAAAAAATCCAACTCCGGTCATGCTCTTTAGAGTAAGCCGGACTTGACAGCCCATCTTTCTCGGCTAATGTTTCTCTATTTCTACGTTGTAAAGAAAAAAAAAAGTATTTTGGATGCTTAAAATATTTTTAAAATATTATCTATACGGCTATACCTGTGTTTAGTATAAATTAAATTTCAATTTCAATATTAAATCAAAATAAAAAATTAATTTTAATTACACATTTTAGGTTATAATAAGTTTTTCACATATTTTATCAAATTTTATGATTAATAAAAATTTGATTTTAATCTACACTAAACAGAAATTAAATATAAAATACTATTTATTTTAGAAAATTAATACTTAAAAGTTTTACAGATATTTTCTACCATTCCGTAGTTTATGTCTTGTTTCAATATTCAACCAACTTGTATCATGATCACGATTTACTCAATAAAAATTCTAATGATTTATAAAAGTTTTACTGAACTTTGCTCATTTACACTCCATCCATCACCCTAAAAAATATGTTATCTTATTCATTGACGTGACTAACGAAAATCTAACACGATAAGTTACGATCGTTAAATAATAACAATTCAATTAAACAATTGTTTCATTACTCATTCAACTTACATTTGATTACAGTTTATTCATCAAACTTCAAAATGATTTCCAATGGTCACTCTGAAATGATGCATTTCATCAATCATCAATCATATTTCGTTCCCTTCATTGCTAGTATATCGCAAGAAAATCCCACGTAATAAGTTACAATCGTTAAAAAAATTACAACTCAACCAAATTATCAACTCACCAAAATCACCATATGTGAAATGCGACTTTCACAACCCCATAATCTTCTTTAAACCCCAATAAAGCGTCTCTAATTTCATCCTTAAAAATCCTAGCCACCAATTCATTGATCTCACTTAGGTACAATTGGGGGGTAAGCTTTATAAATAGTAACTACTCACATTTTTCTTAATAATTGGCTGTCTTATTACACAATGTAATTGTATGTTGGTGAGTGGGTGAATTGGGGCTAGGGTTTTTTAAGGTTGAAATTGGGAACACTTTATACATTTTAAAGAAATTTATGGAGCCGTAGAAGTCGCATTTCATAGACGATCATTTTGGTGAGTTGATAATTTGATGGAGTTGTAATTTTTTTTAACGATCGTAACTTGGCACCTGGAATTTTTGTACAATACATTAGCAACGAATGGAATGAAATATGGTCGTTGATGAATGAAGTACAATATCTCAAAGATGAGTGACAATTTGAGAAGTATTTCGAAGTTTGATGGGTAAACTGTGACCAAATGTAAGTTAGACGAGTAATGAAATAATGGTTTGACTGAGTTACAATTTTTTTAACTATGGTGACTTGTCTAATGAGATTTTCGTTAGTTACATCAACGAATAGGTAATGGATTTTTTAGGTGATGGATGGTGTGTAAATGGATAAAATTCAGTGAATATTGTGAAACACTTTGAAGTTTAGCGAGTAATCGATCATCATAATATAAGTTGGGTGATTATTGAAATAATTGACTCAGTTTAGTGGTGTACATTTCTATTTTCCAACAAGTCTTGCAATACAACATATTTATCGTAACTCCCACTCATCAATCTCTCCGAAGAATAGCTTTCAAACAAATCTAGAATTCAATATACACAAAATCTGTTATCATAATGTCATTGTCTCTCTGCTTAAGAGTTAATTTAATCGATGGTCACTAAACTTTACTATAAATTACTACTTGCGCACCAATCTTTAAAAAGTTACTCATTACTCACTGAATTTTGTTACAAGTTACTACTTGATCACCAAAATTTAAAAGATTACTCATTACTCACCCAAATTTGAATAAATTTATACATCAATAACTCATATCATTTCCATCAGTGTCGTCTAAAGTTCCGTGAGAAACTAGTAACTTGTTCAAATTTAGGTGAACAACGAGTAATTTTTTAAATTTTGGTGAGCAAATAGTAACCTATAACAAAATTCAGTGAGCAACGAGTAATTTTTAAAGATCGATGAGCAAATAGTAACTTCTAGCAAAGTTCAATTACCATTGATTAATTTATCTCCTCTACTTCACTCCATTCACTTCGTACGCAAGACGCCCTCCAAGAGTCCCACTCTACAAACCCATAAACCCCAATTAGCGTTTCTACTAGCCCGGAAATATCAAATCCAAGATTTCCCAAAATTCATTCTGTTAGGCCATATTTGATAGGGTGACAATTTCAGGGACTTCTGATTGGATTTTTTTTCTTGACAATTGGAAACCCCTCTTCCTCCCACACGGTCACAAATTCTTGGTTTTCCTTGAATTCATTTTCCCACCACACCAAAATAGTGGGAAAATGGTTTTTTTTTTTTTTTTTTTAAATGGAATTGTAACAAATTCTATTCTTTTAATGGACGGTTTCCATAAAAACAAAGTAAAACAAACACCAAACGATTCAAATTTTCAATATTTTCCAGGTAAAAAATTATATCAATCAAATACAACTAATTGACAATTCCTGAAGAACAAGTTCTACGCAATTCAATTTTCTGAAATTCATTTTCTTCCACTCAAATTCCACTCTTATAATCAAACGGATCCTTAGTAAAACCTCTGAGCACTTGGGGGCGATTCCAGAAAAACAGATGGGAAAACTGGTTAGCCACTTCAGCAAGCCTGTACCCCCTCTATGTGACTGTTGGTGGGGTGGTTGCTTGCATAAGACCCTCCACTTTTTCTTGGTTTGTTAAAAGGGCCTCCACTTCTCATAGCTTGACTCTTGGACTCATTATGTTAGCAATGGGGATAACTTCGGAGCTCACAGACATGATCAATTTATTCATGCAAAGGCCTCTTGCGGTCAGCTTCTTATTATCTGCCACTTTTGACTTATTTTGATGGTTAATCTTACAATTTGAGCCTTTTTTATGTTATATTCGTACTCTATTATGTAGTCAAATGTCATCATGTTGGTTTCAGTTTCTTGGACCAAAGAAATAATATAAGATGTCTCAACTGAACTGTTAAAATGGATAGCATATAAATGTTTTCGAATTTCAGAGTTTGAGCGATTTTCATTTTGGGACAACTTTCCTGTATTTCTTGTTTATTCATCTTACTCATTGGGACTTTCTGAACCAAAATGTTCCCAGTGCCAAAGAGAAGACATTATCTACACTCTACATACATTTGTTATTCAGAGTTTGGTTACATCTATGCATCAGATACTTTTGGGCTGTGCTGCTCAGTACACAATTATGCATTAGCAAGTTTTTGGGGCTCTCACAGTCTCTTTCAGTAGGTTTGATATTGCTTGCTTGTTGCCCAGGAGGTACAGCATCCAACGTGGTAAGAACAATCCTTTTTACCCTCTACATTTTACGTGCACAGTCTCCCCCCGTTCCTTTGTACCTTCTACTTTAATGTATGGAAATATCATGAAAGTGCATAGGTCAGAACTATTTCATTAATTGAAAGTGGAATCAATTTAAATTAGCCGGTGAAACAACTGAATTTTTCCTATGTAAACATCTTTTTTCTCTTTATTAATGATTTATCCCTGGGCTTTCAACCTTCAATTCTATTATAAATGGTTAGACTTGTTGTTCTCACCAAACAAGTAGTCGCATGGGTAAAGTTGTACTATCTTGATCTCAATTTTCTTTTCTACTTTCTGCAATCAAGAAGGAATTTATTATCTACCATCTCTATTTTATTGGCTGATTCTTCCATATTATGATTAGTTTTTATATATAAGTTTTGATGGCACAATGTTTATAACTCAGTGAAATTACCGTGGCTCTTGGTAGCATTTGCTGTTAATTGCTAATATATATAATCATTTGGTGTCCACACTTTCACAGTTATGACCTTTTCAATATTATTTTTGAATCATATCGATAAGTATTCAGCTTTCTAGAACCGGTCCTATCAGCTTGTGGGTAAACCTGACAATAATTATGCTGTTTTACTTGTGAATTGTTAAAGGTTCAATTCATTTTTCTCTTCCATAAGTGTTACAGGTTACCTTAATTTCTCAAGGAGACGTACCACTGTCCATAGTAACGACAGTATGCACCACACTTGGAGCAGTGATTCTCACCCCTCTTTTGACCAAGATTCTGGCAGGAACTTGTGTTCCTGTGGATGCTGTGAAAATCTCCACCAGCACCATGCAGGTCAGACAATATTATCTTATACTTTCCAATAGTACTTCTGCCTATGCATTTTCTCATGGTCGTAGCCTCATCTGTTTAGGTTGTTGTCGCTCCAATTCTGCTAGGATCATATATGCAGAGCGCCTTTCCTGAAGCTGTAAAAGTGGGGACGCCTATTGCACCATTACTGGCTGTTTACCTGCATCACTGCTTGCTAGCAGGTCCTAGCCGTTGAAATAATGTGCTTACTTCAAGTGGTTCATTCTGGTCACTCCTATACCCTCCTGTTTCTCCCACCTTTCCTATTTTTCTCCCATCTATCTATCTCAATATGTTGTCCGTTTGCTTATTTTTCACCGTGCTCTCAGAAAATATTATTCTCCTGAGATCTTCAGCCTTTGGGCCTTTGTTATCATCTGATCAGTCTCCACTTCTTCAAGCTAAAGCAATACTCTCGAGTGAATTGGGGGTTATTGTGCTTTCAGTGATGTTGCTGCATTTTGCAGGTTTCTTCGGGGGTAAAATTTTCCGTTCTATTCTGTTAACAGTGATCTGAACCCGAGAGCATCCTTACTTATCAGGTGATAGAATAGGGAAATGGGAACATCACCATTGCAGTAAAGCTGATTGACATGAAAGTATCAGTTTCCTACCTTGAGCACCCATATCAGTTCTACATGGATTGAGCGCACAAAGATTGATATTTTAATAGCAGTTTTGCCAATTTATTATTAGGACTTTAGGATTCATTTTAAAATGTCAACCTTGTAAGACGAGTAGCCCAAATCCTTACATATCATATTAGTTTTTTCTTAATTCGATGTGGTATCATAACCTTAACATGCCTCCTAAGATAGTGACTCATTTGAGAATCCCAATCTTGAAATCTGATTACTCGTGTGAGCTATAGACGGATCAAATTGCTTGTTTGAGCTTAATGGTCTTTGGTACCATATTAAGACTTGGAGTTCCATATGACAAGGTCAATGTCATTAAGAATAATAATCTAAGCCCTTATATACGATGTATATTAATTTCATCTTTATTCGATGTGGAATATACATTTACCATTTACGTCTATAATGTCTTCTTTGGTTGCTATTTCATTTGTCTGGTTCTGCAATTGTTACTGCCGTGGTTTCTTTTTGGAGTCACCATAATTGTTTTCCACTTGCTAATCTACCATGACCGAACCTAAGCAATTTGTATATCCTATTGCAATGTGAATGACATTGAAGAGACAGTTTGTTTGCTTGGTATATGTGGTTATTTATTCCTTGGGTAGACATTCCGATTCTTCATGAAGTGCTATTGGTTTAATTTTAAGTCTCAGGTCATTTGACTTCGATAACTTATCCTAAAGCATTTGACACAAGGCGAGTGTATCTTAGTTCCTGCCCAGTAACAATTATTTTCAAATGAGCATATACTGGTAAAGAGGTTAGTCAATGTACTTCTTTTGCATAAATATACAGTCGACGCTAGAAGCATGAAGTGTTGATGTGGAACATTACATTCAACCTTTTTTGGTATACAGGATCAAGATAGTTTTGTTGATTGCTTTTGCCATTAGTATAGAACTTCAATCAAAATATCCATGCTAGACTCTTAAACACGCACCCAGCAGAACATTTAAGATGTGAATTGATGTTACTCTGCAGGTATATCTGCAGCTTTGGTCAGATTCAAGGAGCCACAACGACGTGCAATATCTGTTGAAGTAAGATCTGTTTGGAGTTATATCATCTTCTTATTTTGATTTAACCACAATCTTGATTTGCACTTTTCCGATTATTCTAAAGCTTTTAAGACTTCAAATACTGATGAAGCTCGTGGATTCTTCCTTCTTCCACTAGTTTACGGCTTCCAATATTTTGGAGTTTTGAAGTTTGAAGCAGAATTTCCTTTATCATTTTCTTACAGGTTGGCATGCAAAATTCCTCCCTGGGAATGGTTTTAGCAAGCTCTCATTTCACCTCACCAATGGTGGCATTACCTCCGGCAGTGTCAGCTGTAATTATGAATAACATGGGTAGCAGTTTAGGTTTCATTTGGAGATACATTGATCCTTCTGATCCAAAGGACAGTTTCGAAGTTGCCAAAGAGTGACAATGGTGGAAAAGCAGGTGCTTTTAGTCGAACTGTGTGTTCTTTTCTCAGCCATTCTTGTGTACCCGATGGCCTTAACTTTTTGCATTTTAACGACTTCTTGCTAGATAAAACCAGTCCAATAAGGAGTTGTGGTTAATCTGCTCTTCAAACTTACAGTTTCTTTGGACTGTCATATCTTAATGCCTTGCTGTAATTTTCTTGAAGCCATTTGTTTGGCAAAGAAGCCATTTGATTTTGAGCATACATTTATTCATGGCGCGAACTTGTCGTATATTGCCCTAATATAAACTGAGTCGGTCTTTAAATCAGTTCATCGCAGTATTTATTTTGGAATAATCATTGAGTAGAGAATTCTGAAAAAACATAGCCCAGTTGAGCTAAACGATAAACATGGTTTGATATCAGAAAACATACCAGAAAGATGTGTTCATGCATAGAGGCCGTCCATCTCGGCAATATTGTCCGTTAGTTTAGGGGTATCTCTTATATTGTCTCTTATAAAAATGGAAAATAAGGGAGGAATGTTGAAATGCATATGTCAATTACTTGGGTTCTCCACGACATCTTTAGATATAGGTTGTTTAGGGGATTTGTCGTGAAAAATTTGTAGCCATGCCACTTTTCAGAACCTCAACCATATTCGAACTCGAGAATGTATTTTATCAATACCTTTTGATCCATATCAACAATAACCAAGGATGAAGGAGCCATTGAGTCAAGTATTATACTGTTTTCAAATAGGTTCTTTCGAAGTGGTAATTAGTAAGTCTAGGATTGATTGACCCAATGCAAAGAGTCTGTTCATGGTATAAGTCCTAAGAATGCCGCTTTCAAAGAGTTATTTCCGAACATACCAGTACTTTGCAAAACAATGAACATATGTTTTTCAAAAAATTGAAAACTTTCTGTGTCCACGCCGAAACAGTTAATAATAGGCATTTTTGGTGCCGGCAGCACGCCTAGAAAAAGAGTTGTGATGTACCGTTATAGTTCGATACAGTCTGATTTACACTTGGTTGGAGTGGGAGGAGTTGGGGTGGCAGTTTCAAAAAATGACAGGCGAAATTAAACTACTACATATTTCCTGGTACTTGAAGCCTGCTAGCTTGGATTTCATACAACTATTTCAAGAGAAAAACATGTGCAACATTAAACATTATTATATATTTCGGATTCCCCAAAGTTTGGTTCGTTGTTTTCAATCTTCGTGTCTCTTCTTGACAGACAAAACATTGTCCCCAATATTTTATCCCAGGCTGCATTCTCAACTGGCTCTGATTATCACTTTTCTGAGGTATTCTCAGTGTCCTAAAATTCTGTTTATTCTTTTTTGAATCTCTATACATGCAACTGGATGATATTCTCGTATTCTTTTGTACACAATTTACGTAGGTGGTCTATGGGAAAAGTTCGTAGTCGAATCACAGTTTGATTGTAAGATTTATTTTTGATTTTCTGATTAAGGGCTTCCTTATTTTTTCTGTCTTGTGCAGGCAAAATGTCTTGCAGCTCAACAGCTGCAAGGGAATTCACGACGAAGATAGTAAATTCGTCTGAAAACATGGCTGAGTTCCAACATGCCGTCTTACAAAAATCAACTTATAAGACCAGACGAGGAGAAACTAGAAAGGCTCCTCCCGGCCTTCGCCCTTCAATGCCTTCAAAATTTGGTGGTGGCTTTTGATATCCAACCTTGCTGGAGCAACAGTTGCTTCCTATGATGATCAAGTACGTGCTTGCTAGTCGCACGCTTAACATATACGTATACTGGATTGTCTTGATTTTTCCCCTTTTTTCGGCTAATTTTTCCGTGAATTGTGATGAAAATAGGGGTGATGATGCAGTTGCAGCTCTATCAAGTGACAAAACTGAAGGAGAACAGCTAACAATTTTCTATGATGGAGTTATCAATGTGTGAAAATGTTTCTGTTGATAAGGTATAACAAGTATAATCCTAAAAAAATCTATTTGCAAAAATAATTTGATTATTGAAACAAATAAATGTATATTTCTGCGTTTAATTATTAAATTTAGAGTTTCTTGAATCGTGCTAGATTGAGATTATGAGTTCAATTATTATTATTATTTTTTGGCTCGACAGGCAAAGGCCATTATGCTTCTGGCAGGTGAAACTTCTGTATCAGCTCCAGTTGTGAAAAATGCAACAAAAATTTTAGAGAAATCACCAGTTTGCAAGTTACAACCAAGTAATTCTCGATTTTTCAAACTACAAGCTACAACTTTAATAGTATAGATTGAACAGAATTTTGAGAGAGAATTCATATAACTGACTCGTAAATATTACTAGTAGATTTGTCATATATTCTTAAAAAGGAAGTTGAAAAAATTATTTTTGTTATTTTTTAATTTACAGAATCAATGTATTCTCACTTTCATTTGCCTTCTTTCAGATCTTCCAATTGCTACAAAGCGTTCTCTGGAGCTTTTTTTCAACAAACGTTGTTTGGTTTAAATAAAAATTAGACAGGTGCTTAAAAAGATGTAGACGCCCTCCTTCCCGTCCTAAATTTCAAGGGCCGTGCTATTCGTCTAGGGCACGCCAAGTGGTGCCCCCTATAGGTGTGGGCTTGTCCACCGTGCTATTCGTCTATGGCCACACTAAGTGGTGTCCGCTATAGGTGGGGGCCTGTCTACCTATATGGGCGCCACTTGGCGATTAAACCAAATTTCAGTTGTTCTTATTTAGCTCTGTTTGTCTACTATTCTTTAAAAAAAAAAAAATTAAAAAACTCAATTTTAATTGCACATTCTTATAATAAAATATTTTAAACGTAAAATACAAAATTTTTCCTTACTTTTTAACCATGCGTCAAAAAATAATATTTCATAACTCATTTTCTCAAAAAAAAAAAAAAAAATCTCTTTTTAGTGGACATCAAACAAGGGCTTAAAAAAAAATATATAAATGAATATGCATAATTCATCTCACAACCATTTAAACTTTTAGCGTAAACGATTAGAAAGTTGTAACTTGGTATGCAGGTTAATGAATAGAATTCCTCTCATTCCTAACTTCGATGCACAAACCAAGGATGATTCTCAAACTGAAGAAAATTTGATTGGCGTAGTATGTGAATTTAAGTAACGGCATTTGCTATTTGTAGTCAATCATGCTACATATACATCATGATTGACACTCTTCAATATAACATCAATATGCACTATTGATTTTAAACATATGTATCACATCACTGTTCAGATTCATTCCATCTAGGAGGGATGTCGTCAATCAAGGATGTACATCTAACTTAATTCATTTGTAGCTATAGTTGTACTTTTATTAAAACGTTGTTATAATTGCATTTAACATATACATAGTGTGCAATAGCGGTGTACAAGTTCTTTACTGAACAACCTTTTCTATCGGCTATCGTCTACGAAAAATTGAAAAAATCATCACAAATTTTTCGTTTCTTCGCTCTCACTTATTAATATTTAGACAGAGTGTAACGTTTACTTCTGTTTTTTTCTCTCCAGTGAGACGAACATAATTTGTTTGAAGAAACAATTCATCACGGACAATTACGAGAAATTCGAGAATGTGATAATTTATCTTCTTTTATCAGTAATGTCACGGGTTGCAACTAATAATTCTATGGTTTGAGTTCTCCACAGATAAAAGGGTGGGACCAATGGCCTTTGGCATTTATCTATTTTTTGAGGCTCTGAATTATTTCACCAATGTGAGTAAAAAAATAATAGTACATAAGATTTAGCTCGTCGAAAAATAGATAGAGCTCGTTTGGTTTGGGCCCGTTTGGCTTGTGAAAAATTAAAAGTTGCTTTTAAATATATTTGATAATTTTTTTGAAAGTATTTTGTGAGCTAAAGAGACCATAGTTATAAAACCCTTCGGGCTGGAAAACCGGTGTGCCCGGGTCGGGTAGATTAATTTAATAGAAATACGCATGACTTCGTAAAAAATCGGCTTAACTGGCGGTTGTGATCGATTTAACCCGACCAATTTACCGGTTTTCAAAATTACCGGTTTTCAAAATTTTGGAGGTTCAAGGAATTGAACCGTGAAACTCCAAGTAAAACAATTAGTTCCTCACAATTGGAGTTGTAGAGTACTTCAATATTTTTTATGTGCAATAAGTTATATACATCCAATGAATCATTAATCATATATTTGTTTTTTAAAAGTATTTTTATAAAAAATTTCGTCAAACATTTTATTTTATTTTATAGACCTAAATAATTAGTGAAAAATAATTTTGCATAAATATATTTTTTACACTTCAATTTTTTTATAAATTTTTATGTAATGACCCACCGGTCCGACCATTGACCCACCGGTTCAACCAATAACTCGAGACCCAGTATCTTGTCCGGGTCGATGTCCGAGTCGAATCTAATAACTATGAAAAAGACCTCCATATATTGAAAAAAATCAAGTTGATTAAATTTGGTACACATGCATTGATCATCTGCTGTCACCCATCTACTCCACTTTATAGAGACTGGAAAATATCCAACTAATAAATAAAATTGGAATTTTTGTTTATTTATTTATTTATTATGTTTGGTTTTAAAATTGGAATTTTTTTTCTTTTTTTTTTTAACTGCACTTATATAAGTTAAAGAGAGAATGAACATGACGGTTAAATCACATCATTTCAAAGTTAAATTGAAATATTTGTGTGTATGTTTCTCTTTTTCTAGACAAAGAAATCTCTATATTTGTACTATGAAACGACTAATTCGTCTTATTATTTGTTTGTTTTGAGGATGAGATGATTCTTTCATGCTTTCTTGGAGAGTGAAGTAAATTTTCAACCCATCTTCTAACACTTTCTTTAATTTTTTTGTAAAATAAATAAATAAATAATTGCATCCAATTTAAGAAAATTAATAATAGCATATTAATTATATGGAATAATAGTTTACATTATTTAAACTCTTGCAAAAAGAAGGGAAATTTGATAAGATACATTGTATTTTGCAAAGCATGATTTGATGATATACACCTCAACTTAAATTGAAATATCCATCATCTCCATAACCAAATTCTCCATCATCAAGGCTTCCACTTCTCCACTGCACTGCATCTTCCCTGCAAAATTTAATTAAATTTTCAAGTAATCAAGGCCCATTTGGCGGTGCTTGAAAAGCTACTTTGAACATATATGAATAAGGGTCTCTTTGGCATGTCTTTTGCTTTTGCTTCCTGTAGAAAAACTTTTGAAGGAAGTCGCCTTAAATTTTGTTTGAAAACTAAATTTTAAAACAACTTCCTATTCGTAAAGTACTTTTAGAGAAAACCATATTTTACCAGCTTCTTCTAACAACTCTTCTACTAGAAGAAACACTTCCATTAAAGCGGATTCAAATTTTTTGGAAGTGTCATAATTAGAAGAATTTTTAGAGGAAATTGGTCTAACGTAACTTCCTCATAAAGCACTTCTATAAGAAGTTGAACCCTGCCAAACAGACGTTTAGTAAGTACACGATAAGTCGAATAATTAAAGATAATAGATTAAATTTACCACCGTAAAAGGATGATGAGTTCTTGAGGTTGGTAGTTTTGTTGGGGAAAGATGGTGCTGAGAGTGGAAGAACTGGCAAATTTTGGCAATTGCAAATTTCAATCATGTAGCCATCAGGATCATGGAAGAATATCTGATCAACTATGATCCCACCTTCTTTAACAACTGCTTTTACATATTCTATATTCATTTCCTCTAATTTCAGAATAATTAGATCCATGTCAGTGCATTGGAATGATATGTGATTGTCTTTTGGGTTTATTTTCCCTTTCTTTTGTGGGATTTTCTCTGCTTCAAGTAAATGAATTCCAATTCCATGGTTGAACAACCTGCGGCAAAAATCAGATTTTCAATAGATTATATCTCACGACATGCTCGTAGCGTCGGAGTTAGAAGTATATTTCGATCGAAAAAAAAAAAAGATGCACAAAACATATACCATACCAGGCTCCTTCAAAGTCGAACGAAGAGGGTCTTTTGATGAGGACGAACCCCAAAACTTCCTCGTAAAATTTAACAGATCTTCGAACCGATTTGCAAATAAACGAGACATGATTCAATGCCAAATAAGGCAATTTATTTTCTTGGTTTGAAGATTCTAATACTTCAACAATTTCTCTCCCCATCTCGACTCTTTTCTCTCTCCAACTCACTCTTAAGTGATATGAAAATGAGTAGAAACGTGATATATATATATAAGCAGAATATGATATGATCACCCTTATGAAATGGGGTAGGTGGAACTGTAATTCATTTAATTTTTATTTATTTATTTTCATTTTTATTTTTTTTGAAAATAATACATGTCGATCCAACGTGTAATAATGGAGTGAAGAAAATTCATCAATGTTCACCTGCCTGCCTGCATTAATCTATATACACACGAACAAAACAATGACACAAGCAAATTGTATTGGAGCTCTGCTATTCAAACAGGGTTGGGGACACGGGATTTAAACAGATGCACCTCAACCCTTGATTTGAATTATTGTAATTCAAATCAAGGGCCGAGGTCCTCAGTCCTGTTTAAATTCCCTGTCTCCAACCCTGTTTGAGTAGCATTAATCGATTGTATTCTTGTAATAATGCCTCTAAATTTTCAGCTTCTCATAATTAGGTGCTTATTTGGAAAAGCTTAAAAGTTGTTAGAAACTTGAGATCAAAGTTAACCACACATTTTATCGGGTCTACTTCATTTTATCAACTTTTTAACTACATATTTCATCTTTTTTTTTTTTTTTTTATCAAAATCTGCTAAAACTTTTGTCAAAATCTTTATCGAACAACCTCCAGATCTTGCTTATAAGAAAATTTCTTTGCATATATACGCATTTTCAACTTATATCTAGATGTTGATTTTAACAATTTTCTCTTAAATATTTGTGTGTGTGTGTGTATTTTTGTGTACGTCACCGTACAAAGTGGTTTCGACTAAATTTAGTTACTATGATTGTAGAAGCTAATCAAAGTATTGCAGTGAAGAAATTCATGTTATCTCTTTTTTAAGCAAAGCCAAACACGCTTTCAAAAATTGTACACCAAAAGTAATTGCATTTACGGTTTAGGGAATTTTTTTGTAAGAAAATACGTTTTTGTACATGCAAGCTCTACAATGATAATTAGTTTATTTTTTGAAAAACTACATTATTTTTTCTTCTTTATTTCCCCATGGACTGAGAGGAAAAGAATTTAAATGATTTATATTAAATTTATTGAAAATAATATTTAACATTTTATCAACATAAAATTGTTTCTTGGTCCGTCCTACCACAAAAAAATAGTCAAAATCAAAAAATTCAATTGCCAGCACGAAATATGCAAATTAATCTTATTTAAATGATTGCCAGTACAATCATACTACATGAACATCAGAATTGATATAAAACTTGACATAATATCACGTGACATTCCATTATCGAACAATTTAAAATACAGTCAGCTTTTCTATTTAATCGTCTATTACCACATGTGATTATGTCGAAATTTCTGTCAAATCCTACTGACAAACCACCTCTATCCTTGCAATTAATATAAGTTTACTAATTGCATCCAATTAGAGGAGCTTACCCACTTGTATTTAATGAAGAAAGCTTATTAAATTGTGCATTCCTTTCTTTCACGCCTACACTCTACATTTTTTTCTGCATTCTCTTTCTTCTCTAAATGACCAACATCAAGAAAATCACGTACATAAATTATAATTATACAATTAGTGGATGAGATTCGAGTCGAATCAGCCTGACCCCACTTGTTTTAAATCCTAATTATTATGCTAGTGTTTGGCCCCATTAATTTTTTTTTTAATTTTTTTCTTTCTTAATTTTATCCACATATTCTCCTAATAAAATAATATTATACATAAATATAAAATTTTCTATTATTTTTTAACCATATATTTTTCCATCGATCACTATTCTAAAATTTATAATTTACCAAAAATGGGGGCCAAGCACTTGCTATACAAGTCAAGAAATCGTAGTTTTTTCATATCATAACAATTTCCCTTCTCATTCTCAATTATTATCTTCTTAAATCAATCTTTGGTTAAAGTCAAAGATCCAAACGTGTTCGTACAATTGTACTCATATTTCTTAAACTTGAATTTCATGCACATAGTTAATTTATTTGATCATATTAAAAACATTCATACACACAATCTTGATAAGTTCCCGTTTGGGTCTCATTATTTGTCATTTTAATTTTTTAAATACTATTTTTTGGAAAGAATGTGTGGATGAAAAAGAAAAAAAATTGAATGTACGGGCGATATGATTTTATTGAAGAATATATATTTGATAAGAACCGAGAAAAAATAATAATAATTTTAATGGATCAAAACTAACATTAATAATTGAAGTATTAAGAATCTCAATAATTGTAAGTCGAGGTGGGCCGCATGGTCGCTTCCACGTAGACATGTCAGTAGGTTGAGAGTGCAAAAGTGAAGATCAATGAAGACAGTTTTGCTACATGAATAATTCTTCTTTACCATGCCCTGGTAATGTAACAGGTTTCTTGCTACATTGCATGACATTTTTTACCTGTTTTTTGATAAAATACCATGTGACATTCTATCACGTTGAAAAACACAACAATTTTTACACAAATTAAAATCTGCCAACACTGCTTCTGTCATAGGAGTGGGCACCGAATTCTAGCAAAACGGCTTATTATTATTTTTTTATTTACTCTTTCTTAATTTTAATTACAATTTCTTCCAATAAAATAATATTACACACAAATTTAAGAATTTTCATTATTTTTCAACCACACATTCTCCCATCGATCACCATTCCAAAATTTATAATTTACAAAAAATGAGGGCCAAACACTAGCTATACAAGTCAAGAAATTGTAGTTTTTTCTTATCATAACAATTTCCCTTCTCATATTCTAAATTATTATCTTCTTATCAATCTTTCATTAAAGTCAAAGATCCAAACGTGTTCGTACAATTGTACTCATATTTCTTAAACTTGCATTTCACGCACATAGTTAATTTATTTGATCATAACATTTGCACACTCATAATAAGCTCCCCGGACCTCATTATTTGTCATTTTAATTTTTTAAATAGTACTTTTTTTAACAAAATGTGTGGATAAAAAAAGAAAAAAAATAAATTTATGTGCAATATTATTTTATTAAAAAATATATAATTGATAAGAACTAAGGCTATGTTTGATAGCCATGGTTTTCATGTTTTGGCTTGTTTGATAGTCATTTTTTGCCATGAATTTTTTTTCCCACTTTACTCCCCACTTGCACATTTTCATGAAAATTGTGGAATTAGTTTTCCCTCCATTTAGGTGGGAAAACTGATTTCCACATTTTTATTTTATTTTTTTTTGAACAAATTTTATAACCAATTGTAAAAAAAAAAATAATAATAATAATAATCATTTTTTTTTCTTACTTTTTGGTAATTGAAACAAATTTTATAACCAACTGTAAAAAAAATTATCAATTTAATGGACAATTTTCATGTAAAATAAATTCAAACGAACATAAAAAGATCCAAAATTTTAAAATTTTTCGGATGAAAAATTATACAAATCAAACACACTTAATTAACAATTTCTTAAAAAACAAGTTGTAGATAATTATTTTCTCTGAAATTCATTTTTTTTCTACCTATTTTTCACAATTACAATCAACCGAAACTAAAAGAAAAATTAATTATAATTTTAATAGGACCGGCTAACATTAATAATTGAAGTATTAAGAATCTCAATAATTGTAAGTCGAGGTGGCCCGCATGGTCACTTCCATGAAGACATGTCAGTCGGTTGAGAGTGCAAGTGAAGATCAATGAGGACAGTTTTGCTACATGAATAATGAGTAATTCTTCCTTACCAGGGTAATGTAGCAGGTTTCTTGCTACATTGCATGACAATTTTGACCAATTTTTTGATAAAATATCACGTGACATTCTATCAAGCGCATGTTTGAAAAACACAACAATTTTTGCACCACTGAAAATCCGCCAACACTACTGTCGAAGGAGTGAGCACCGAATTCTAGCAAAACAGCTTATTATTTTTCATTTTTTGTTAATGAACTGTCGTGCCATTGAAATGTTTTACCTTCTCTTTCATAATTATTTATGCTCGTATTTTTGGAAGGATAGAATTATTTTTTCCATAGGGTGGAAGAAAGATTTATCATTAAGATATAATCTCTCTCTCTCTCTCTCTCTCTCTCTCTCTCTCTCTCTCTAACAAGTATCCAAAAAAGGCTAGAAGACAGTAAGGAAAAACACATATATTATTCCTTTCCAAACTCAAATTTATTTTCTTTCCTTATTTTCCTCAAAACTAGTTAAATCTTAAAATTATTCATTCACATGTAAGTACTATAAAAGATTTTCATCTTTCTCCCTTCTGCCAAATCCATCATTTTTTTTTTTTTTTCGAAGTTATTAGCGATTCAAATGGAGCATGCGAAATTGGTAATCAAATTTAATTACTTATTTTCCCTTCTCAAAAATTAATTTTCAAATTTGATGTTTTAACATAATGTATGATTTCAAGCAGAGCTGTGTTTTGAAGGTCGATATGCGTTGTGACGCATGTAAGAGGAAGACATTGGAAGTATTGAACTCCATTTGCGGTAATTAATTACAATCTTCCAATAGTAGCATGAGAATTGAATAAAGAAATTTTTTTCCGACATAGTCATAAAATTATTTGTTTGTTTACTCCATTTTGCAAGGTGTGTATTCTGTGACCTTTAGTGCAAAAGAAGGGGTGGCAAAAATATGGGGCGAGGTGGATCCGAATCTACTTCTAAGTGCCTTAGCAAGAACTGGACAACATGCAGAGATTGTATGGGCCAAACTCGACCATCCAAGAATCGATAGAGGTTACTATAATGACCATAATTCTTATGGTGAACTTTATAGGTACTCTAAATATGGTTCGATAGAGGACACCAATTGGCACCCGAGGGCATTGCAGGATTCATCCTACAACCAAAACTACTACTATGATGCTACTCCGCTACCTGCAGCTAGGCATGTTCCATCATATACAGCGCCTCCGGCATATCCCTATGTTGAAGATCAATCACTGGGTTTTTGCAATATAATGTGACAGCTTATATATAAGTTATTGGGAATTTTTTCTTTCAGTTTTTGATATTGGATATGCCAGAATGGCCTTTATTTTATTTGCAAGCCAAGATTTGAAGGGGTAGTAGAGGTGCTATTTTTTTATGATGTATAATGACTTTTTCCGGATTCAGACAAAGCATGATAAGCTAAAAGTACTAAGCCTTTAAGTGACTGACCTTGAACTTCGATTTCAGAATCAGTGTATTACACTTTAGCCCTCTCGTCGGTATGTTCAGCTTTAACAGTTGTAATCTTCACACACTTGCTGAGGAACCATCACTTGCGTACGTCAAAGCAAATCCAGAATTCATTGATACCATAATTGTCTCCACAAGGTCCACATAGTGTTGTTCCTTCTTTATCCTTGTTGTCTTCCTCTTCTATTCATTCTAACTCTTCTGTCATTGCAGATTTCTCAACACCCCCTTGAGCTTTGAATTCAGGCTGTCAAGATTGCTGTGAGAAGTTAAAAAGATGAAGCTCCATAGACTATAGTAGAATTATATGAGAAAACAAGATTAAAGCCTCTATGGCTAAGATTAAAAAGTTAACTTATAAGTAAATAAATTTTGAAATAAATAATATTTGTTATCGGTCAAAGTTGGAAGAAAGTTACTATTTGGCAATAAGGTAAGAGTTAGTACCGAGATAACTTTTTGTACTTGAGTAAGAAATCCAAACATGTTTGGAATTAACTTTGCTGCTTCTAAAATATTAGCCAAATATGCTACGTTATGGGAAATAATACTAACCATACTCTGACTCGATTTGTTCTTGCTGTGGTTATCCTGAGCAGCAGCAGCCATGTCCTTTGCCTGCTTAAGAGCTCCAGTCACAACAACCACCGATGGATGATCATCAATCATCTTGAATAGCCTTCCCCTGTGAAAACCAATTTTCAACCAATGTTGGAACCAAATATGGTTTAAAAGGTTCCTTTACGATACATATAGATACGTAATTTAATCATCCTGTACTCTTCTTCCAACAATACTAGCAAGCTAACATCCAAAAACAGTTACATATACCAACATCTAGTGGAATACACAAATCATCTTAATAACTGTAGACACTCGCACCCAAGGTTTACTACAATTACTTGAAATGCCCTCGATAACATCCTTTTTCAATTGGGTATTGTTTAGACTATTCCTGGAGCCCATCAATTAGTTAATTATAGACGTATGCTAGTTAATGGTACATGTATGTGGGTTTTATGAATTTGTTCAAGCTCAGAATATCCGATCAAAATTAACCACAGCCATCAATTAGTTAAGCATAGCCAGAGTCTCATGAAAGTTGTAGATCAAAATCTGGAAATATTTGTTTCTACAAATATAATGCCACATCAAAAAAGCAGTTCACTAGAAAGACACCAATCTAACAAATATATTACCTTCCACTCATATGATGTAATGGAGAAAGTGCCGTTGGCTTATTTGGAGGAATGGGACAATGTGAATGGGAAGGGGGTCAACCATCAATTGCATAGAATTTATCTGAATTCAAATCCTCAGAATTGGTCTTTATGATAGGTCAACCTCGTAAGTTAAAAAAGAACAACCATATGCTTAAAATGACATCAATGTGAAATAAATTACTGCACAATAATTGAAGATCTACTAATGTTTGTCATAAAATGCTATTGTCAACTATGCATTTTACTTTTTCCCGCAACATATGTATAAATTTGACGTCTAAGGATTTAACATTTTAAGAATCATATATTTCTCACCAAAACAAACATCTAACATAAAAGAGAGCAACGAGTTGAGAAATATACTCTACGACTTTATGTGATATATTTGTGAATAAACAACTATTTGATGCTCCAATACCTACTTCTGAAATTAACCCAACATGAACTGAAATCAGAATCTTATCCATGGCAAAACCAAAAAGCTAAAATACTTCTAGTCTAAATCATGTAAAAATGGGGGAGCAAAGATGATGCAGTCTGCAGGATCATAACTCCCCATGCTCAGAGAAACAAAGGAAAAGCATGTCGTCCAAACATGCCTAACTGAATTCATAGAGAGCTATATCAGAAACCATTACAAAATACATTATAAATGCACTAACATGTGACAAGTAGTTGTAGCAAGTTGCTATTTGAGCTAGCACATAATCGCAAAACTTTCACTTAAAATTTTCTCTAATTGAAAATTTATTTTAACAGACAGAACACTCCAGCCTCGTTTCTGATGGCTGCAAAACAACAAAAATAATTTGTCTTATCCCAACAAGTTCCCATGGTGTCTAACTACCATATAGATTCTGAAAAAAAGGAAAACGCAACAGGTAAGAAAAATTGGAAAATTACAATAGGCACCCCAAATGAAACATGACAACTATTTTCACGTCCCCCACAGAGAAACATGCAGCCAGAAACAAATTAAATTTAAACATGACAACTACATTCCCATGGTTTTTACAAGAGTATATAAGGAAAAAGGGAACACCATTGTCAACACCACATTATTGATATTTGAATAATATAAACTTTTTAAAACTGCACAATTTGTTGATGGTTTAGATAATTTTAAGGCAGGCCATTTTTAAAAGTTACTTTACTACACCTTATAAATAAGTTTATGAACAATCAAAAAGGAGGCATAAATGTCTTAGAATTGCTCGACTTCTTTTTTTCACCATTTGCAAGATAACCAGAAAGTTATTTATACCCAAGTACACATACCCTTGACGGAATATAGCCATAGGATACAAAAAGATAAAAACCAACTAATAGCGGTTGAGCGGCATGCCTTCGGAGTACTTGTTGGTTAAAGCACTGCCGAATGCCTCAAAATACACATTTTCTAGTGAGAATGTTGTTACCTACACCATACGGTGTGCCGTAATAGAAACACTTATTTTCTCTTAATGAGACTTTAGATTCGTGTGATTTTAACAAAGGCATAAAACACCATCTTGTTAATTAAAAACATAAGAAATATAGGTTCAACATGGTAAGTAGGATATCGTACTTTCAGCTAAAATGCCAGGCTGTTCTCTCTTCTCTCTCTAGTTGCTTGCAACTTCATTCGTAATTCATTGAAGATAAGTCTTGAGTTTCTTGGGAACCATAAATTTGGGAGAAATAGAAAGCACAGAGGAGGTCTTCAATTACACGGTAGCCTTTAAAAAAGAAAAAACAAGGCAAACGTTAAAATCATTACTTCTAGAATCATGCAGGATATACATCCATCTTTCAACGTTTATCCCAGTTTTCATAGATAAAATGAACAAACTAGATTTTCAGAAATATTTATGACACTTGGAAGTTTATTCAGGCTTAATCTTATGGTATTTAATTTTCAAATGTTCTATGCTGATATTCAGACTTTTAGAAGATTTTCTTTGCATTAGCACCATTCTCTAGTACTACACTTCGTCAATATCAGAACCACCCACCCCCCAACAACACACATACCCCAAAAGCATTATTAACATTATCGACCAGGTGCGTATAGTACTCAACTATTTGATCAATGTAAAGCCCAGGCGAGCTGCTTAAAAAATTCAGAAGCTTGTGTCTTACGGAAGATGTGCATTAAATTCAGCTTATAGTATGAACGAGTTATTGATATCTGTGACTTTTTTATTGAACTCAGACCCGATAATTCATTTTTATCACTATAACTCAGCCTATTCTATCAAAAAAATCCTACAAATCATATTCATGTACCAACATTAGCCCATTTTGTTGTAATGCTTGTCATAATCTCCACCACAATCGCCGTAGTCATCACTAACACCAATTACACCACCACGATTTGCCATCACCATCGCTTCATCATCATCCTAATCATCATTTTCATCATCTATACTATATCTATTGTCGTCTCCTTTCCTTCTCCCTCCTTTATTGAAAGAATTCCCCTTTTTACGTCCAAGAAATACAGATCTAATTGGTTTACCCCTTCTCAACACCCTGTTCATGAGATTAATATACTTGTACCTCATACCCATTAACAGATGCCTCTCAATTAACAGATTTTTCTTATATTCCTCCCTCAAAACTACAGTCTGCATCCTAATCTTATTAGAAACATAAAATATGCCTGGGAAATGCAACAAAGCCTTCTTAAACCTAAGGCGTGTGAATCCCAAAAACTCTCCCAGACGAAAAATATTTTCTCTCTCTATCTTTTTCGACAATAGCAAGCTCAGCAACTCGTGAATCACCCCCACTGCCCACTTCTCTGCCTGATCACTATTAGGAGCCAGATGAAATGCGTTTTCATAAGGCGAAATGTATGGCAAATTCTGCCACTCCTCCACCCATTCCATCACTCTCTTCTCCAAATCAAACCCTCTTGGTAAATTCATCAAGAACTTAAATCGTCTTTCACTTTCACCATCACTCTCTACTCTCTTTTCCATAGCAGAAACAGCCAAGTCTTTCCTCCAAGAAACCAATTCCAAACCAAGCACCACATTACCACTTGAATCCCGAAAACCCATATCAGAAATTTGAAAATACTCAGGAAATTCTGGCAATAATGTCAATAAATAATCATGAGGCAGACCTAAATCATACTTAAACATATCAATTAAATCCAATGGAATCTTTAGACCCCGCGTGAGCATCAAAAGTTTTGCCAGCCTTTCCGCTACATCTTTCCGATAATGTGATAAACTAAGCATCAACATTTCCTCATGATGAAGGGAGAGGGCTTTTGGGGTGAGCTTAACATGAGGAAGGGGCATGGTTTTGCCAGGGGGGAGGAACAATTTAAAAATGGACGGGTACTTTTCTATAAATTTTTGGGCAGTTGTGGGGAGGTGGAGATGGGGTTTCAGAGGGGAAACAGTGGAGATGGGTATCGTTTGGGAGGGCTGTGAGATGATTAGGGTTTTCAGCAAGAGTAAGGGTTTAAGATTTTTTTCCTTTTCGACGGCAGTATCGAGGTATGGATCGCGTACCCATTTGATTCTAGCGTTTATAAAGGTGCGGATCAACTGGCGGTGACGGTGGTAGTGAGATGCGGAGGCGGTGAAGTGGAGGAGTGGTTGCATCGGTGACGGCGGCAGTGGAAGAATTTTTTTGTCCGATGAATTAATTTGTGTGATGTAACGTCTACGAAATTCAAATATAAAAATATTTATGGTAGACGAACCAAAATTCCCACCACAATTTTACTTCTCAATTTTTAATTATTATAGGATTTATGTCCATAATGATTTTTCATAGCATTGTTTTAATTTTTCATTAATTAACACTTTTATATTTAATAATTGTTATATCCAAAAAGTTCGTTAAAATAAAAAAAAATACAAAAAAAAAATCTCTCATTTCAAAGCATGTAAACTAAATATTTCACACAAATCATCGTCAAGAACGAGATGTAAATAATAGAAGGTTAAAGATAGAAATTTGACGAAAAATTAAGAAATAATTGTTACAATGAGCAAGAATTGAGGAGTTTAACTACAATTAAAATATCTTGTAACAATTAAAATTTGTTGTGATAATATAATCACCATTTGGATATTTTTAATTAGGGTAGTAAGTACACAGCTCTTTTTTTTTATTGTAATTGTGAAAAACGTTCATACCTTTTATTTTTTGACATTTTCACTCTTAATTACACATATGATTGCGTAAAACATCTTTCCATCCATTTTTAACCAATTTCTCAATAAAAGTTACGAAATGTCTAATATACCCTTCTATTTAAATAAAATAAAAATAAAGAACTAATTGTAATTATAGTCTCAATTTTTTAAAAAAGTACAAACAAATCCTAAATAAATTTTTGAAAAATTAGAAATTAAAAGAAAAATTATTTCTTTCTATTCCTCCTCCTATTCATCATCCTTGGCTTTTCTTGAAGCTAAAGGACATAGTTTAGATCTTCAATCGTTTTATATTATTTGAAGATTGAAGACTTTTGGTGGAAAAGACAAAAATAAAGGCGAATTTTTGGCTTCAGATTGTAAGGGGGGAAAAGCCTAATTCTTTCACGTAAGTTTTCAAAATTTTGTTTCATCTGTAACCCAGAAAAAGATCTTTATATTAATAAATAAATTCTTGGATTTTTGTAAATTATTAATATTTTGTTGCAATTTTCCAACATTTTTTAGAAAAGATTAGGGCATGCTCTCTTTACCATTTTCAAGCCGTTTTCTATTTTTGATTTTTCAAAACAGTGAAAACGCGTTATCTTTTCTATTTTTAAAAACGCGTTTTTAAAAATAAGTTAAAAATTTACAAAGAAAAATCAAAACGACAAATTTGTCGTGTTTTCAGTTATAATCAAACCAAATTTTTCAAAACGCATTTTGGGTGTTTTCAAAACAAATTTTCAAAATGTCAAAAAGAACACATTTTCAATAATCTCAAAATAGATTCTCAAAACACAAAATTCAAAATTAATTCAAAACTCAAAACTGAAACACAAAGAGAACAATCCTTATTTTTCGGAGTTCTTTGTT
>CAIGRN010032377.1:0-14995 GCA_903798345.1 Fraxinus anomala
TTTTTGGTCAAAAATACATTTTGGAATAGTATTTTGATGGAGAATGTGATTAAAAAAGAAAAAAATAATTTTGAGTTTGCGTGTAATATTATTTTATTGAATAACGTGTGATTGAAAATAAGAAAAAAATGTATTTTTAAAATAATGGGGACCAAACAAGGGCTTAGTTTATGTTTGAGCTCCATTTTCTAAAAACTCATTTTTTTCTTAAAAAAAAAATCATTTTCAATTATACATTTTGTCATAAAATAATTTTACACGTAAACTTAAAAAGTTTTTCTTATATTTTAATCAAACATAAAAAAAAAAAAAAATCAATATTCCAAAATTTATTTTTTCCCCCAAAAATGGAGCTCAAATAGGGCCTTAATTTTTGTTCAATGTTGATTTTTTAAGAAGGAAATTCGATGTTGGATGGTGAATGAAGAAACAGAGCAAAAATTGAATGATGAGGTTCAAAAAAGAACAAATTTTGAATGACTTAAATTAAACTGTAAAAGTTTGAAAGATAAAAGACTCATGATGAAAATAATAAAGAACTTCAACTGAACTAAAGAGGATATTGGCGGACTAACTCGAAAGAAAATTATCAAACCTTGCGTTAGTAATGTTTGAACCATGCGACCGCAACAAGATAAAGACATGCACTAGCATGTTATGGTGCTGAACCATGAGACCGCATATTAGTAAATCATGCTATCGCAACAAGATTAGAACATGCACCAGCATGTTATGGAGCAGAACCATGTGATTGAATGTCAGAAAACCATGTGATCACATGGTTAGATGATGCTGAACTAGATTTTTTTTTTTTTTTCATTCGAATCAAACCAAAATCAAATTGAACTGATCGGACTAGCTCTGGTCCTCTACTAAATTGATTGATCTCAGGACCATGCATTGAGAATTGATCATTCCTATTCGATTCTCAATGCTACTATGAAAACTAATAGTAACTTTGGTTCTCCTAAATTCTTTCTTTTGCTGGTACATTGCACCAAGATGTACTAGATATTAGAACATGCATCTTCTTGTTTCCTTTGCAACAAAACCTAATGGGTAGTTAAAATCCAAATCTAAATAATTTTATAAACTTTTACAAATCCATAACTTTAATTTAACCCCATTAGGAAAAACTTTAGTTTAATTATCCCTAAGAACTCAAACTTTTTGTTGTTTTCAAAGTGGCTGACCATCAAGATTTATGATCTTTTCCGTTGGAATATTAAAGATGATCAGGCTATTAATAATACATATATTTTTTAATATATATTGTTGCATGAGTTTTTTTAATAATTAACTTTCGATACAAATTTCACAGTTTATGATGATTTTTAATAGTTTATTCCTTTTTCCGTTTTTATCAATTGATCTTGAGATTTGAAGTTGATTTTTGTTTTTTTTTTGTTTAATTGAATTTTTATTTATTTATTATTTGATACAAGAATGACAAATGACCCTATTGTTGTCTATTTTCAACATGATAAGTAGTTTTGTACTTTATTTTTATAATTTTTTAATATAAAAGATTGGACGAAACCAGAATCGAACCATTTCTGGTTCGGTTCCATAGTTGAATGTGAAATGAATGATTCTATTTTTAAAATTTTCATTCGTACTTAATTTGGTTTGATTTCCTCCAAAATATGTTCGAATCAGATTGCGTCCGCTCTTAGTTTTTGGTGGGTCCTGGATAATAATAAATATTTTCTTAGGAAGTCAAACAAATATTGAGAAATCAATCAATCATCAGTAATACCTATACACGTTTAAATAAGTTACTTAGAAGCAACGTTTGCCTTTTATTTAAAATAATATCATCCATCTTTAGTAAAATTAAGGATTTTGTCACTTTGTGGGAAGAAATTTTACAGATGCAGTGACATAATTCGAGGTGACGACTGATAATTTGATGAAAAAAACTGACTATATTTCAAATAGTCCAATAATAAAATAACATATGACATTACGTCTAGAACTAAGGCACCGTAGCACGATTATAAACTGAGCGACCGTTTGATGCACATTATTCTCTCTCAATAATGATTTTCCTTTCATATCACGTGGGCCCCAAAGCTGGCACTTTTGTTCCCCGCTCTTGAAATGATATGATATATTACTATAATGCCCTTCTGCCTTATTTGAAAGTGAACGTATAGAAATTGAATGAGGGGTAGAATGGAGAATGTGTAACCACGAATTGAAAAAAAGTGCAGTTTTTGTCATATCGATTGCTGTTGCAACGTTCTGAAATTTTCTACAAATAGCCAAAAATTTGCACCAAACAGGGACTTAATCACCGATCTAATTTTCAAATGTACTAATAATTTGACATTTTATTAGATCAGAAAAATGTTTTCGAGTTTTCCGGCATGACTGTTGTTTAAGCTTCTCAACTTGGAAAAAAAAAGAAAAAAATTCCGTGGTAGATAATGTATAGGGGACACATTATTATTTAAAGGGTTGTCGGCAAATGTAAAGAGCCAATTAAATCCTCTTTACATTTACAGATGATTACATTGGTGGAATAGAAAACTCAATTATTCCTCCAAACCTTACCCCCCACGCTTCCACTTCACACTATATGTATCTTATCCACACACACAAAATATCTCACTTTTATCTCAATTCTTTATACTGCATCTTCATCATATCACCACCTCTCTGTAGCCATAGCGTTATGGCTTTATCCAACAGAACATCTCAGATCGATGAATCCATCAACTCAACGTTTGCTTCTCGATATGTTCAAACTTCTCTTCCCAAGTAACATTTTTCTCTCGTGAATTGGACAAACTTCGTAACATGTTTTTATCTTTCTTAATCGCGTTCAATTTAATGTATTTGATATGTGATTGACATTCCAGATTTAAAATGTCGGAGAATTCGATTCCTAAGGACGCGGCATATCAGATCATCAACGATGAGCTTATGTTGGATGGAAATCCTAGACTTAATCTCGCATCCTTCGTGACCACATGGATGGAACCAGAGTGTGATAAACTCATAATGGCTTCCATTAACAAAAACTACGTAGACATGGATGAATACCCCGTCACCACCGAATTACAGGTAAGAAAAACGCACAAATGATCTAATTTTACATTATATTAATGCTGTATTAGATTCTTGGTAATGTGCCTTTTTGGTGAGTTCGGACACAATTTTTTACTCCATTGATGATAAAGAATTCGAATCATCGTACCCACGAACGAGAGTACGTAATATCCTTTCTATTCTCTTCCTTAACCAACAAATCACGAAATTATATCAGATTTTATTGTGAGAACGAGGCTGGATTTTTTATTATTGGTGAGATCCATATCCATTTTTGAAACTTTTTGGATAGAAAATGGAAAATCCACTATAGATCGAGCCTATACTATACATACTTTACTGAAATATAGGTAGTCCTCTTTTTATTCAAGAACATCGGATCTAGCTTCTAACTAATATTAAATTGATTGTTAATGTAAGAATGGTTGGTGGGTAACAAGTTGAAGTGTCTAGAAATCATTCTTTAATATAAAGTCCTCTTTGATGCCCATTAATTAATTAATTAATTATTATTATTATTATTTTTTTGTGGAAAATAAGTTTTGGAATAGTTATTTTTTGGAGAATTCATGGTTAAAAGTAGTAATTTTTTTTTAGTTTATATACAAAATATTCTATTGTGAAAATATGATTGAAAATGAGTTCTTAAAAAAAAAAAAAGAATTTATGAAGAATGACTAGGAAAATGTTACAGTTCTTAACATTTTTTTTATTTTTAAATTTATTTTATATATATAATAAAAAGTTACAGTTTTAACCCTTTTAAATTTAGTGAAAATTGTGAAAAGAAATTTGGTGGCCATGGTGAAATGTTATATGAAATTCGATGATCATGGTGAAACGTCATATAAAATTAGGTGGTCATGATGAAATAAAATCAAATTGATTGGTTACGATGACATAAATATAAAGTTGGTTGGTCATTAAGGGTGTGTTTGAGCCACATTATTTTGAAAGAATATATTTTAAAATAGTAGATTGATAGAGAATGTGTGGTTGAAAAAGAAGGAAAAGTTATTGATGTGATGAAAAATATTATTTTATTGAATAATGTGTAGTTGAAAATGAGTAGAAAAAAGAAAATAAAAATTTTAACGTGACTCAAAATGTGTGGTTGAAAAATAAGAAAAGTTATTGATGTGATAGAAAAATATTATTTTATTGAAGAATGTGTGGTTGAAAATGAATAGAAGAATGAGAATGAAAATGATGATGTGGATCAAACAGGGGCTAAGTATAAAGTTGAGTGACCATTGTTGAATTTAACCCGATGAAGTAGTAATAGTATTTGTGATGTCTTGTTATTTAGTATCTCTAATTGATTTACCCTCTGTTTGGAAAGAACTTATAAACGATTTCACTTATAAATATATAAAAATGAGTGGTGATCATAAGTAGATAGTATTTTTTTTGTAAATCTATTGAACTGTGCGATTGAAAATGAAATTTGATTATTTATAAATTTTGCTCAATGGAGGCTTAGTAAGTTGTCAAAATATGACCCATATTGAGACAGCATATCCTATTTTGTAGTGAGATGCTTGTAGTTTCAATATTAATTTAGTGCCCACCAATAATGTTAACCATCTCTTCAGTATGTTTAGTTGATTATTAAATTATAATATAATTGATTATAAGATGTTGATTTTTATAAAATATTTTAATAATAAGTATTAAGTAGATAATAATTGTAGGTTTTATGAAATGTGTGGATAAATAATATATTTGATCAGAACTAATTATAAAAATAATCACCAACCAAATGCGCTCGTTTTTATGATGCAGTCCTTTCTTGAATTTTTTTGATGCTTGACCATGGTAATGGCTAGAATATTTCAATAGTTGTAGAAGGCACAATCAGGATTATACATTTTAAGTTCCAAATTGTTCATACTATAACAAAGATTTCTAAGTTTTTGTATGCACGCAGAATCGATGCGTTAACATGATAGCACATCTTTTTAATGCACCATTTGGAGATGGAGAGACAGCAGTTGGAGTTGGAACTGTAGGATCATCAGAAGCCATCATGCTTGCTGGTTTGGCATTCAAGAGAAAATGGCAGAACAAGATGAAAGCTGCGGGAAAACCCTACGACAAACCCAACATTGTCACTGGTGCTAATGTTCAGGTTATAAATATTTCCTTTTTTCAGGATTGTTAAATTGTCTCATTTAAAAGTTTAAACTGTTAGGGAATGGAAATATTTGTTTCAAATCTTCATCTTCGACAAGGATAAGTTACACGGTGGATGACATTATTTCAAGTTTAATTTACGGGTTCATCTATGCTTTAAAATGACAAGTTGGATCATCACTTGTATCCAGGTATGCTGGGAGAAATTTGCAAGGTATTTTGAAGTGGAGTTGAAGGAGGTCAAATTGGGAGATGGTTACTATGTGATGGACCCTGAGAAAGCAGTAGAAATGGTAGATGAGAACACAATCTGTGTAGCTGCTATTCTTGGTTCCACTCTCAATGGAGAATTTGAAGATGTCAAGCGCTTGAACGATCTTTTGACTGAAAAGAACAAAACAACAGGGTAATGTTCTAGTCTTTGTGTTGGTTCCTCTTGGGTGGAGTATCCGTGTTTGACATATATCGAGAAATCATGTCTTTGAATATTCCGAAATGCATGCCCTATTTGTATACTTTGTTTTACATTTTTGACACGGGTCAGACATCTCATATTTATCACGACTTAAACCCCATTTTGTAAATTTAATGATATTTAAAATTAGAAAAAATATTTGTTTATCAAAAACTCAACATAGTGCAAAAAAATTATAGGAACTTCATGTCAAATTTGTGTAAGATTCCGTATTCAATTTTTGATACACTAATATTTTTATTTCTTTGAATTTGAACTAGGAATACAGAGTACTATAAATACTCACTCTTCGGATTGAAAATATTTCTTTTGTGCAAAAATATGAAATCAAAGCCAAAAGAGTAATGATTTCGGCTCTTTTTTTTTTTTTTTTTTTGAAAAATCACGCTCCTAGTCTCCCTGTCCCATTCAATTCATAGGTGAATGATCATTTGTATCTCAACTCCTCAACTTTCAATAAAAAAATAATAATAAACGGTTAACCCACAAGTTGAATAGAAGATAAATATCAATTGTCATGTTTGTTCTTGGCAGATGGGATACACATATTCATGTGGATGCAGCAAGTGGTGGCTTTATTGCACCATTCCTTTACCCAGAACTTGAATGGGATTTCAGGTTGCCACTGGTGAAAAGTATTAATGTAAGTGGGCACAAGTATGGACTTGTGTATGCAGGAATTGGCTGGGTCGTTTGGAGGAGCAAAGAGGACTTACCTGATGAACTCATTTTTCATATCAACTATCTTGGAACTGATCAACCTACTTTCACACTCAACTTTTCTAAAGGTAATTATTATAAAAACCCATTTTATCAGACAGTACGAGGCAGGATTTAAAATCTCGTCGATAAATTAGTAGTCACATACTTTCGTGCATGTTTGGCAAAGCTTAATTCTTAAATTTTGAGACGTTTTTCGAATCAATATAAAAAATTCAATGTCTTCAACTCATAATAGCATATGATTCAACATCTTCCTTTTAATTAGCATTTGTTAATATATGGTTGCATCTTATTAAAGTTATATAATGATCTACAGGTTCTAGTCAAGTAATTGCACAGTATTATCAGTTTATTCGCTTAGGTCATGAGGTGAGTCCAAGTATATATTATTACAACGTTCAAAATTACTTTTAAGTTACTTATTATATATGTTATATGATTTTCGAAGTTACTTATAAAATATTCAAAATTTGTTTTCAGGGATACAAGAACATAATGGAAAACTGTCAAGGAAATGCTACGGTACTTAAAGAAGGACTAGAAAAGACTGGACGCTTTAACATTGTATCAAAAGACAAAGGTGTTCCACTTGTAGCATTTTCTT
This sequence comes from Fraxinus anomala, assembly GCA_903798345.1. Classification (NCBI taxonomy): domain Eukaryota; kingdom Viridiplantae; phylum Streptophyta; class Magnoliopsida; order Lamiales; family Oleaceae; genus Fraxinus; species Fraxinus anomala. The sequence goes on from CAIGRN010032377.1 coordinate 6,996, forward strand.
TGAAAGACAACAGCCGCCATTCCGAGTTCGAGGTGTCCGACTTGCTCCGTCGCTTCGGGTGGATTGTGCCGGCGTATACCATGCCGCCCGATGCGGAACATGTCACCGTTCTTCGTGTTGTTATACGGGAAGATTTCTCTAGAACTTTGGCAGAGCGACTTGTAGGAGACATCGAGAAAGTGTTGCATGAGCTCGACAATCTACCCGCCCGGGTTCGTATGAAGTTGGCAGGCAATGAGGAGACTGCCGGGAGTGATGACACTGTCGGGAAGAAAATTGCTATTGAGGAGCAAAGGAAGATTACTACTGCTTGGAAAAAATTTGTTGCTGACAGAAAGAAAACCAACGGCGTCTGCTAATTGGTGCCTATAGTTTGTCCGCGAATTCTTATTCAAACATTTCCGTACCATCTATGTTTTGATTTAAGATTTCAATTCAATTGTCTTTGCATAATGTGTCTTGAATTCGATAGTAACAAATATTGGAATTTGGTTTAGAGAATGAAATTAAGGTCGTGTTTGACACTCATTTTGGAGAAGAATTTGATTTGGAATAGTGATTGATGGAAGAATGTGTTGTTAAAAGTAAGGAGAATTTTTTAGTTCATGTTTAATATTATTTTATTGATAGAATGTGTGATTGAAATAAATAATGAGAATGAGAATGAGAAAAAATGGATGTCAAACAAAGGCAGTATGAAAAAATGATTTTTGTGTCAACTGTGACCAAATATTCGAATTATAAATAAAAATAGACTAATTTGTTCTACTCGTCGAGTAGATCGTCATGATATATTGAATTATGAATAAAAATCAATTCCGAATGAATTAGAAATTGCAATCCAAAGTTCGATAAAAAAAATAGTAAATACGGGCTAAAAAATTGCTATCTCCATCGCTCCCATGTAGCTCTAGCGACAGTCTAGCGACATTCTAGAGATAGAAGTTTTGATGAAAGATGTCACTGTCGCTGGAGCGAGAGGTCAACAATAGGCTAGCAACAGCAAATGGTGCTGAGTTTTGGGCGCGACATTTCATTCACAACTTTTCATCTTCTATATAAAGGACCATTTAGACGTCTATTAAGCATCACATATCATTTGCATTGAGCATTACATCAAAAACTCTTGCAAAATACTCCCCAAAAGTCATTCTAAAATCATTTTCGTGTAGAGAGAATATTTCGTTCAAAGTTCACCGTTACTTGTGGTTTGAAGTGTTTTTACCACATGTTGTATCCGTTGTATCTTGGGAGACAAGTGTCGTCGTCCGTTAATACCGTTGCGGGACAATATTATTTTAAGGAGAAAGTATTTTTCACTTGCCTCGAATTTTGAATTTCATTTTGTTATTCTTCTTCTTATCTTCTTTCTTTCCATTTTTTAAAGTTTAATTAAGTTCCTGCGAATTAAATTTGAATATTTTCTTTGCCTTAACCACTATTTACATATACTTACGTACCGACAAACTTAAGATAATACTCGTTTTTTGTTGTTACATCATTTCTTCATCTTTGGATTGAGTATTTATGTGCTGTTCATTTCTCTCTATATTTTTGTACATCGGACTTCTGTGTATAATAGAAATGAATTATGTTGAGACTATTTCAAGTCAAACAATAAATGGTACAAACCATGTGATTCCGCCTTTGGTCATATCTATATCAAACTCTCACATCCCACATAGGAAAAAATCGAAAAAATTTAGAGGTGTGAATTTTAAAAGATGGCAATAAAAGATGTTGTATCTTACTACTTTGAATTTGGCAAAGTTCCTGAAAGAAAGGTTCCTGTTGTACAAGAATGAGAAAATAATCGTGAGTCAATTATTGCATTAGATGCATGGAAGCATTTGGATTTCCTTTGCAAATAATATATCTTAAATGGATTGGACAATACACTTTATGGAGTATATAGTTCAATTGACTCGGCCAAAAATTTATGGGATTCGTTGGAAAATAAGTACAAGACTGAGGTTGCCGGAACAAAAAAAGTTCATTGTTGGCAAGTTTTTGGACTACTTCATCTTTGGATTGAGTATTTATCTGCTGTTCATTTCTCTCTATATTTTTGTACATCGGACTTCTGTGTATAATAGAAATGAATTATGTTGAGACTATTTCAAGTCAAACAACAAATGGTACGAACCATGTGATTCTGCCTTTGGCCATATCTATATCAAACTCTCACATCCTACATAGGAAAAAATCGAAAAAATTTAGAGGTGTGAATTTTAAAAGATGGCAACAAAAGATGTTGTATCTTACTACTTTGAATTTGGTAAAGTTCCTGAAAGAAAGGTTCATGTTGTACAAGAATGAGAAAATAATCGTGAGTCAATTATTGCATTAGATGCATGGAAGCATTTGGATTTGCTTTGCAAATAATATATCCTAAATGGATTGGACAATACACTTTATGGAGTATATAGTTTAATTGACTCGACCAAAAATTTATGGGATTCGTTGGAAAATAAGTACAAGACTGAGGTTGCCGGAACATTTTTTCAAGTAACAACCGTTCAAAAACCTGAACAAAATGGTAGACTCCAAAACCGTGATAAGTGAAGTATAAGAACTTCAAGTTCTACTTTATGATATACATGTTAAAAATATGGAATTGAGTGAATCCTTCCAAGTTGCAACTACCATTGAGAAACTTCCTTCTATGTGGAGAGATTTCAAGAATTATCTCAAACACAAATGCAAGGAGATGAATTTAGAGGAATTGATAGTCCGTTTGAGAATCGAAGAAGACAATAGAAACACCGAAAGGAAATATATTGTTCAACTAGGAGTAAATTTTGTTGAAACTGATTTGAAAGTTGTCAACAAGAAACGAAAGATTTCTGGTGTGGTACCAAAAAGAGACAACTCCAAGTATGCCAAGAAATTTAAAGGCAACTGTTATAATTGTGAAAAGCTGGATATCGCTCTAATAAATGTCGAAAGCCTAAAAAGAACGCACAAGCAAATGTGGTTGAAAGAGACACCCTTTCTAAGGGGATACGAGAGATGAATCTTTCAACGGTTGTTTCTAAATGTAATAATGTTGAAAATTCAAGGGAATTGTATGTTGATGCTTGTGCTACCCCGTCACATTTGTGCAGACATGACTATGTTCTTTAACTACAAAGAGTTAAATAGAAAACAAATTTTTACGAGAAATTCTGCAGTTCTAAAGTTGAAGGACAAGGAAAATTACTTTGAAGATGACATCCGATAAAGAACTCGTCATCACCAGTTGTCAATGATGGTTTTTTTTTTAAAATAAAAATAAATTGAAAAGTATATAAAATGTTCAATAAACGAATGCCTAAAATTAAGAAAAATGTTAGATTTTGTTTTAATAATGTAAAAAAAAAAAAATTAGATTTCACATAAATTTAATAAATTTTGATAAAGGTTTTAGCATATTTTCATAAAGTATGTGGTTGAAAAACGATAAAAATTGTACTACATATACATAATAGGTTTATATTCATACGATGGGTGAGATATGATTGAAACCAAATTTTTTCTACCAAAAAAAAAAAAAAAAACCCTTCTTGGGCTTGAACCTGATCCACAAACCCATCTTTGCCCATTTGTATCCTTCTATATACATTAGCGGTTAATCGTCGAAAGGTAAGCAGTTTAAACATAGCCAAATCCCCTTTCACCCCTCTCTTGCACTTATTTTATTCCCATTCTAACCGTTGATATGATCGTCGAAGTGCCAATGGTCGTTAAAATTTTTTTATAGGATGGTGACATTTGCACTCTAAGGGTATGTTCTAGCGTTTAAGTAACATCCAAGTGAATGTGGAGGTGATCACGATTTTGTTGACCACTTGATCACATGGATTTTGAGGTCAACAAGTACTATAAAGTAGTGCACACTTCTTTTTACTATTTTTTTATTTTTTTGTATGACATCTGAGTATATATTCCTTGACTACTTATGATAATTATTTCAATAAGTAATTACTTATGAATTTGTATAGTTTGTATATACTCCTCTGTAAGTTTTTGTAAGTTTGCATGTACAATATATTATGATACAAACATCTTACATACGTACAAGTTGATTACTATAATAATTAGCCACTTAAAATTATTGATTAGGTACTTAATTATTACTTTGTGATGATTAATCTTGGTTTGCAAGCAAATCAATCGGAGCAAGAATTTCAAGCCGAATAAGAAAGTTAGGAACCACAATCGAACCTCCAAATCTCTAGCCTAAGACTTTTACACGATTTCCACACTACAAAGTTCACTCCAGAAACCACGATTTCACCTAGAAATTGTATATACGGGGAGAGGAAGAAGAATGACACAACTGAGAGGAGAGAAAAATGGCGTCAAAACAATTCTCTACAACCATTACAATGTCCTTTGGAGGTGTATACGAGCTATATATTTAGACATCAATACACTAAACAACGTAAGATGAGTAAATACATGTCATTGCACGTTTTAGATCACGTCTGCCTGCAAACCCGACTATGTATCTTTTTAGCTCATGTCTAGGATATGTCAGTTACATACGAGCAGCAATTATTGACTGGACCAAGTAGAATGACTCATGTACCCCCCTTTAACATTTAATTCATTCTCTCGAGAGAATGACATTTCTGATAATTTAATTCTAAGGTAGTCAATAATTGCGGAAGCAATGGACCCATGTGCATTTGTCAACGATAAAAAATTCGCTAAAAAATGGATAAAAATCGCTCCCGGACAAGAGCTTAATGTTTGGACAGATAGACCGAATTTGTTAATTAAGAATTAATCACATCTCTCCAAGTAGGATTCAAACCTACTACCATTCAATAGTCTACCTAAAAACGAGCCGGGCCGAACCTAATGTCACTTGCATTTCAGTTTAAATGCTTACATCTAGAGTCTGGCTTATCAGGTTATTTACATGGTTGCAATCTCCTGCATCATCTGTTAACCATTCCATTTGACAATTGTAATTTGTAACCCACTCTCTATAAAGACGTTCGTGGTATACGCTACTTCTTTAATCCAGAAAAATACAGAGAGGTCCTCCATTTATTGAAAATATAGCATGTAGGTTCCTAACTTAATACTTTTTCAACCTATCTCCAACTTTCATTTTTATAAAATTTGGACCCCCATTGAAGATTTTACCATTTTCTTTAATTAAAACCTTTTTTTTGTTGAAGACAAATATACTCATGTTTATATTTTTAAAAACAAATGAATAAAATAAATTATTAAGAAAAGAATAATAATAACATAAAAATCTATGTAGGGATGAAAAGAAGGCAGGGTCGGACAATATCTCAAATTTCCTGCCCATTTCCCCATTTAATAAATTGTTTATATATTTCTTTTTTAATATTATTTATATTTTTTAATATAATTTAATTTTTAAAACATAAAAAAATTTAAAAAGTAAGAGTTGAGAAGATGATCGTATTCCTATCTCCACCCCGATTCTACGGCAAAGTAGGATTGCTTAGGATAGAACCGGAGTTGGACATTTTGTCATCCTTTAACTCACTCAACTTCCAAAAGTTGCTTCAATCATCATGCGGATTCACGAGGACCATGTTCCCATTTTCACCTAATTATCTGGCAGAGTGAGACACGCAGGATGAGACATATTGCCAAAAATAGTTCGAGTTTTTAATCAAGGTAAATTTGAGAAGTCGAGTGCTTAAAAAAGAAAAGAAAGAACCTACTTGCTACAATTTCAACAGATTGGGGACTCAATTTTACATTTCCCTCTTTAATCCCCATCTCTCAACAAGGCGTAAAATTCCACATATCTACTCTCTTCGGGGACATCGAGATCTGTACGCTCTCTATCTGTCTCGCTGATTCTCTCTCTATATCTACATGTATGCATTTGCGTGTATTACTAAATAAATTCATATCATTTCAGTCAGCGTACGTGTGAAAAAAGTAGCAGAAACAACGGAAGCGAAGAAGATGATGGAAGGTGGATTATACGCCGTCGTTTTGATCCTATTGTGCACCTCAATTCAGGTGAGATCGGACGGATCAGATCATAAATACAAAGCCGGAGATCCAGTGCCTCTTTACGCGAATAAAGTTGGACCTTTTCATAACCCTAGGTAAAATTATCTAATGATTCCTTTTTTACATGCATATGTATGTATGTATCTAGAAGTATATGCAATGTTTATAGTTTTATGAACAATTTAGTGTATGAGTTATCCGAAATTTAGAGATGTTCAGATTCGGGAATTTTGGAGGGTTTGACTTTGAGTGCTGAAGGAAATGACGGTGTTAGCATCAATTAAAATGAAATTAGCGACCTATTTTGTTCAATTTGTTGTGTGAGAAAAATTATGTAAGCATCTATTCTCCTTCCTCTAAGAAAACATTGTACAAACTAATTTTTTAAGAACCAAAAGTTCACCAGAAATCGAACTGGCTCAATAGCGTGCAAAAAGCATTCTTTTTTCTACTGAGATAGTGGAACAAGCAATCTGGTTTAACGAGAATTCCCAAAGTGACGAAAAGAAACTCCTTGCAAATAATTTTACTTGATTGAAATTATTTATACATATCTGCTTATTATACCTGACTAGAAGGTCTTGAAAACACTGAATGCACATTGTGAGAGAAAAGAGTATGAGTTGGCAGTATGTACACTCGTTAGGAAATCAAATGGTATGGTCTGAAGCATTCAGAACATCGGGAAAATGGGGCAAAAGAAACCTCTCACGTTGTATTTTTTAAAACTATCAATCCAAGTGCACTTAGATGTGATGGATATCCTTCTTTGTATTATAATGAAGTTGAATGGCAGTAGTGAACAGGCACGCAGTCACAAACACTCGTGCACGCACGCAGTAACAAAAAAATATACATAATCTATTGTAAGGAGCTAATGCCAATTGTTTCTCTTATCTATGCCAGTGAAACATACCGCTTCTTTGATCTTCCTTTCTGTTCCCCAGGTTTGAATCTTGTCATATTGCTTCTCTTATTATTTACAAGATACATTTGTGGGAAAAAAAAAAATCTCACATGCTAATTTGAAGTCATTTATGGAATGTCCTTGGCAGCTAAACCGAAAGATAAGAAGGAAGCTCTTGGGGAAGTGTTGAATGGAGATCGTCTTGTAAGTGCTCCTTATAAACTTGACTTTTTGCAAGATAAAGACTCTGAAATTGTCTGCAAGAAGAAGTTGTCAGAGGAAGAAGTAGCACAGTTCCGCAGTGCTGTCTCAAAAGATTACTATTTCCAAATGTATTATGACGATTTGCCCATTTGGGGTTTCTTGGGGAAAGTTGAGAAGGAAGGAAAATCCGACCCCAGCGAGTATAAATATTATCTGTACAAGCATATCCATTTCGAGATCTTTTACAAAAAAGATCGAGTTATTGAGATTAATGCACAAACTGACCCTAATGCCCTTGTAGACCTCTCTGAGGATAAGGAGGTTGCAGTAGAGTTCACGTACTCAGTAAAATGGAAGGAAACTAATACTCCTTTTGAGAAGAGAATGGAGAAGTACTCAAAGTCTTCTTCACTGCCTCATCACTTGGAAATTCATTGGTTCTCAATAATCAACTCCTGTGTGACAGTTCTCCTCCTAACTGGTTTCTTGGCTACTATTCTTATGCGAGTCCTTAAAAATGATTTTGTCAAGTGAGCACATTCTGATAACTCATCTCCTGACGTTTCACTTTAAACCTTCTGTATGTTAACAATTTATCATCTTGTTTGTGGTAAGGTACACTCATGATGAGGAGACAGCTGATGATCAAGAGGAAACTGGGTGGAAGTACATCCATGGTGATGTATTCAGGTATCCGAAGTACAAATCTTTGTTTGCGGCAGCCCTTGGTTCTGGAACCCAGTTGTTTACCCTGTGAGTATATCATTGAGCTGCTTGTCTACTTAGCATTAACTCTATCAATCAAGTTTCTCATAATTAATTGTTGGAAAATCTTCTAATTTCAATCATGCCTTTTCTCCACAGCACGATCTTTATTTTCATCCTTGCACTG
>CAIGRN010032380.1:0-38012 GCA_903798345.1 Fraxinus anomala
TGTAAATAAACAATAAATGTACGAACTAGATTTAAAAATTACCTTGAATTTAGAGAATGAGATAAGCAATGAAGTAGATTATTATTTTTGTTCCAACGATCTACAAGTATCCGATGAACAATGTTGTAGAATGACGATTCCTCTTCTTGAGTTTTTTTTCTCATGCCTATAAATTATTCATCTCACTTTCTCATTCATTGTATCCCACATTTCGTAAACCAAGTGAATGCAAGGTTTATCCGTATTACAAAATCTAAGCATGTCATAAATGTGAGAAGTGAAGGAAATAATATAACTTATAGAGTCCCACTAAAGAAATATTGACAAAAAAAAAAAAACGTTCATTTTATTACTAAAAGAGAAATTTTATAGTGGCGGGCCCAAAAATTTAAAAATTGCATTGGTTTAGGTAAAACTTTCATTTCCCTGAGCAGTCTCTTCATTTCCTTTTTCTTTTCTCTCTTTCTTCTTTCCTTCCCCAGATGACTTCTTCCCAGACCAGTCACCGCCAATTGCATTTCTTCCTAGGTATTCAACGGTCACCGTCCATTTCTTCTTTATTTCTCCCTCCCATCTATTTCTCTTACCGATTTCTTCAAGTCAGCAGCCTTTTCTCGCCTCCAACACGCGCTGACGACATGTGTAGGCTACCGGTTTCTGATACGTATCGGACACCGATACATTGTCACCGATAGTGTGTCTGTGCTTCTGAGGTGAAATCTCGCCTAAAAATGAAGACACCAAAACCATCCGGTACCATGCCGAAAATTCCATGTGTACCTTTTGATATGGAATTTTTGATATTTGCAAGAAAATTGAGCAATGTATTAGTATAAACTCATAATCTAGCTATTCACATATTTACGCATTACTAATTCCGAAGAAAAATGCTAATTACAAATACAGAACAAAATCATTAACAAACAGGAAAAAGAATTGGAGAAGATGATTAAACCACCGCAATTTTATCAAGAAAAATTACCAAAAAAAAGAAAAGGGAAAAATACCCACACTTCCTTCAAACGTACGTGTAAGATTAATCTCTAAATTGATTGTAACTACGGCAATCTCAATAATCAAGCATGAGTTGACAGAATCATTACTAGAAGCAGAATCCATATTAGCTATGGGATTTTGTAGCTCTCAATTATCAACTCATCGCCAAAATCAAACATTATAATCAATATAATACCTTGTTAGTACGCAGAGAGTAGTGGGAAAAGGTTTGTGATTGAATAGAAAAGAGAAAAAGAAAACTATTGTCGAAAAGACCACTAAAATTTTGCATAGCTAGAATTTTTTGGCAGTTTTCGAACGTAATTAATACGTTTTTAAATGTTTTTAATTAACTAATATTGTATTAATCAAATTTGTTAATTTTTTAGGGTACAAGCCTAATTTGTCAATTTCATTAGTATGTCATTAAGTATGACATATTTCAAATTTAAAAAAATAAGGTTAACCTTTTTAAAAATCATATATTAATTTAAATTTTATCTATTAAATAATTAATTAAATATATTAGGGCTACAATATTATATAATTTATTGTCACAATTATATATTAGTCACAATTACAAATGCTACAGTTACAAACAACAAATTTTAAAGATTACAACTTATTTTACATTCATAATATCAAATTAATTGATCGCAAATTATTTATCAATTATAACTTAATAAAATGTAAATTACAATTACATTTTTAGGTCACATATTATTTATTTGACACGAATTAACCAATTTATTGGTCACAGTGAACGCAATAATTGGTTTACAAACACCCCACCCCATCCCATCCCATCCCACCCACCAACCATCACCACGACCATTACCACTACCACTACCACAGTCAAATCCACCGACACTTCCTGATCCACCGCTGCCACCACCAACAGCCGCAATATCACCAAACCATGGAAATCACCACCACTCCCAACAACAAACAAAAACCAACCAAATTTAGCGTGACCACAATCCTTTACGCCCAAAAATCATCCCCAAAAATCATCTCAAAAACACGACGCCATCGTTTATGCTAGCAATCAAAATAAACGACAAACAAGTCACAAACCATCACGTTTGCTCGTCCACAAATCGATACTAATCACAAACCATAGCACAACGCCACTGCAAGCTGTTCGCAACAAAGGCTACTGCGAGCGACGGTATAGCACGTTCTGCACTGGTTTTGAGCGGCGGCCTTCGCATCGCCGACAAGTGACGGGATATCTGCGTGTGGCTACAGTGCATCTTCGAGGGAAGAGAGGGACATTGTCGATAGAGATGTGTAGTGGTGCCATACTACGCTGTGCTGTCTTATCATGATGGTTGTGTAAGGTTGCACTTCTAGCAGAGAGGGAGGAGAGCGGCGTCGCCGAATTAGAGAGGGATGACGATGCCATGAGTGGTGGGGGTTGGTAGAAAAGGTGAAAAGAGAGAAGATGGGGGAGAGGGAGAAGAGAGTGGAAATGGTTTTTAGGGTTTGGAAAGAAATTGAATGGGGGTTGTAGGGTGGATGGGTTGAATTTTATAATAATATTATTAATATTTAAAATGTTAATTATATCTAATTTTTGAAAGAAAAACTTGTAATTCTTAGGGGGTGTTTGAGCCACATTATTTGGGAAGAATGCATTTTAGAATAGTAGATTGATGAAGAATGTGTGGTTGAAAAAAAAGAAAAATTTATTGAAGTGATGTAAAATATTATTTTATTGAAGAACGTGTGGTTAAAAATGAGTAGAAGAATGAGAATAAAAATTTTAATATGACTTAAACATGGGCTTAATTATGAATTCAAATATTTAAAACATTTAGTTCATGTAATTTTCACTAAAAATCTAATTTATGGTTTTGACACCTTTATTTACCATCCTTATTTTTTATAGGATAGATTTGTCCTTGAGACTAACATTGTGAATAGTCCACGAAGTTTTAGTCTTGACAAAAAGCCAAGATGAGAGTGGCTGCTACTCAGGTTCACATTTAGCTCATGTTTGGTAACAATTAAAATTAAAATTTTAATTTAAATCAAAATTAACAATTAATTTTAACACATTTTATGGGTTTCGCAACTTTTCAACCATACATTTCATCAACTTCTATCATATCCTACTAAAAATCTAATTTTAACAATCACCAAACATTCGCAAGAAGTTGCATAAAGTGCTAAGACTGTCTTGTGGTTGTAGAAATTGAACCGCGTCATTTAAAAATTTAAAGTATTAAAGATAGTCAGATGGAATAAATTTATCTACATGGAATTGTCTATAGGTAACAAAATAAAAATTTAAGATCAACAATGGACAAATAGCATTATTCAATAAATTGAGAAGAAAGATGCAAGATAAATGCATAATTTTCCATCTTCATTTTCTCACGGCAAAACCACCCCTTTCTCTCTAATTTCTCTTTCAAATTTTCTGGAAATTAAGCCATTTTTCATGAAGGAAATCAAGGGTCAACACATTATTTTTCATCTAGGAGGAGAAAATCCAATTTTTGGGTTCAAGGAAGAAGTATATTCCATTTTTACCGAATCAAGTTTCAAGTTAGGAATTGTGGAGTGAGTTTATCTTTTATTTGATGAGTATTTAATGTATAATATGCTTTCATAATTAAAGTTAAAATAAAAAATCTTATGATATGTTCATAACCAGTCTCTAGTACGAGCAATGGTATTCTTCGAAATCACGGGGTTCATCGACAATCCATCTCCGTGTTAAGATCGACAGTATGGTCTCATGTATATATATATATATGTAAATTCATGAGTTGGACATTAGGGTGCAAAAAAATTAAGTTCCTACTGAGTTTCGGCTCAGTCCTTCCATTTATACAAATTAAACTGTGGGAAAGGCCAGCGGTTCAATTAGGGGCTTGTTAAATGACAGGAGGAGAAGGAATCAAGTTAATAAATGATTTCAAAGTTCTTATGATTTTATCATTTGGTTGATGACAATTTGAGATCATCATATATAATAGATAAGTTGATTTGAAGAGTTTTGAATAATAATTATTATAATTGGGAGGTCAGATGGTTGCTAGCGAAAATTAGTGCATCACGAGAAGATGTAAGGCAGCTATACCAACTTTTATTTCACATTTTTTGAGTTAATGACTTTCAAATGAGCCAAGTGTATAATAATTGTTATTTTCTTTAAACGTTAGACGTGAAATAAAAGAAATAAATTTATGCGCTTAACATTTAGAAAACAATGTGTACACACTTGAGTAACAACTCAAATATTAAAATTTGGGACGTTATAACGTTTGTGATAATCAACTCTTAGAACATATCTTAACCTTTAATTTTTGCAGCCGCATTTCCAAACTTGGAGCTAAAGTACATTTGACAAATTCCATCCACTTATCCGTTAGTCAGCCCAAAAATTAAAATTTTGACTCAACTTGACAAATTAAGAGAAGGATAAAATGAAAATTTTACATTTTTATAATAGAACAAAAATAATTAAATAAAAAAAATAAAGATGAACGATTCATCTTGTTCTTCCACCCCATAACCAAAACCCAAAATCAGATATTGCCCACCGCACCAACCACCGCCACACCACCACAATCCAAATCTTCCTTGTAGGGAAAATTTACTGCAAAGGCACTTGAGATCTTTCTTATACTCAAGTTTCTACTGCAATGCAAGTCGAGGAAGAAACCATCGATAGTATCATCACAATAGTCTCGAAACTAAGCACTTCAGATTCCTCTTCATCTATCAGCTTTGGCCGTCGACGCGCTCATGATTTCGCTTTTATTCCTCGAGCTATTCAGCGAGAAAGAAGATCGAAATTCTCAGTTTCTCAAACAAAGGGATAGCTCGAATGTTTTCAGTGCAAATCTCGTCTCTCCATTTTAGAGAGATGGATTAATAGCAAAATACTCCATGTAAACATTTCAATTTGCGATATACTTCTACCTATTGGAAATCGCTAAAAACTAACCGTTTCAAACGTTTTATGCAAAAAACACCCATGTCGTTAGGATTTATTTGGTGTGCTGTTAAATCCCAAAAAAAATGGATGAATATGAGAGGGACAAATACACCAATTTATATTTTCATCTTTAATAACATCAACCCAACAAGAAGAGGAGTTTATTTATGTCCCTCATTTCATTACCTAACACCATTTCGTTTCTTACCTATGTAGCTGCAACCACTGAACCTTTAGCTTCGATGAACTCTCCTCTGTGCAAATGTGAAATGTAGATTGAGTAGAAGACTTCGTGGACGGCAGTGAACCAGGGAAAAAGGTTCTTCACATGCACACAACGGTTAGTAATGGAAACCCAAATACAATTTTTTTAACCAATGTTTTACTTAGTATGCTCAAGCTCTGATATTTTTTGGTTTTCTACAGCAAAATGGAGGTCGTGGGTACTTCTAGTGGTTTGAACTACCTATGTGTAGTAGATCTAGAGATCATACCTGGGCTATTGAGATCCAGAAATGCACTCAAACAACAATTGTTGGAACTGCAGAGGCAGAGCAGTTATTTTAGATTTAGGTTCTAGGTTTTTTGGGTTTTTATGTGGGTGTAAAGTGATGTGGGTTTTTGGGGGAAAATAAAGCTTCAATCGCTTTGTAAATGTGTGTACTAAATAGATGTTATTGAATGTTGTCCATTTGTGTTCAAGTTTTGTAAGTTAGACGTTCGATATCATATTTCAATTTCATCCTCTAGTTCATCTCTTCTAGCCTGGTTGTTCATTGGTAACGACTGCGTAACACATCTTATTATCTGAATTGGTTGCAAAAAACTCCCTACACATTGAATAGATTTTATAATACAACCCTGTAAACGTATAACAATGTGATATACAACCCTATATTATTCTAAACCTGAGACATCTAAACCCTATTTTCTATGTGATTTTACACGAAATCAACCATGGATCGATGACGATTGCGAATTACAACCCTATAATCTCCAATCCCAATTCAATATTACTCACACCAAAAGCAAGACATCAACACACCAAAAGTTGTACATCGACACCCCAAATATTACTAGTCAATAATAACAATTATTCACATTAATATGGAATACAAATAAGCATTACAAAAAAAAAAAATGAAAAACAAGAACAATAGCATTTTAGTTTGCATTACAACCAAAATAAAGCAGGACAATAGCATTTCAATTTGCAGCTGGTGTTTCTTTTCCTCCTGTTGTGCCCAGAAGCACCACATAAAGAACACCTCATCAACATTCCTTTCCTAGAAGTAAGTGCATCAGCAAATGCAGTTGTATTGGACGGTGTGGATGTTTCATTTGCCTCTTTCACCATTTATTTTTTAGTCTCCTAGCCTTCTTAGTGTATACAGGTAGTGTCAAGGAATTGAGTCCGACATTCGGCCATGTATATGGACTTGTCACTAGAGATATTGTCGATGTATACGTCTGAATGTACGCTTTTTTTTATACACGTCATCTACGTATTCTGTTACATTCTGCATGCCTCTTAATAATAGTGTCGTAATGACATGACTGCATATTATACCCGTTAATTGCTACAGGTGACATGAACAAGTCCTAGAGTCAGGTCAACTGCACACAAAGTTTGAGTTTCATGGTATCGTATTTGGAACTTTTGGTTCCCCGAATATTCAGAATATTCAGACCGCGACTGAGTAGTATTTTTTTTGAATGATTTTCGTTATTCTTGATCCCATGACTCCTCTCCATTTGTTGCATGCCTCCATCCTTGTCATGATTCATCGCATCAAGTACATTCGAATCTCCTCTAACATTGACGTGATAGGCTTTTCTCGTGCACTCAAGATGGTCACGTTGAAGGACTCTGATAAATTATTCAGCAGCATATCACAATTATTCTCACACTTTGCAATGCGATTTACTTAATGCTCTGCCGGCTACAACCATAACCAACCATATGCAATAGGATCCAAATCACACATCTTATTCATCTGTCACCCATTCAACTTCATTTGTAGCTTTTGCTGTTGCCCACAGTAAATCCTTCACTGCAATGCCCTTGTATATTGTATTGAAGTTGTTGTAAAGATGTCGCACACAAGTACGATGCTCGACATGTTCAAATATTTGTTCAAGAACTTGTACAAGCCCCTTTTGCTTATCAAATATGAAAACCCAATTGTGATTTTTAATTATGCCCAAATCATCTCTCAGCAACTCCAAAAGTCACCTCCAATTTTCAGCGTTCTCAACCTCCACTATGGCATACGCAATAGGATAAACCCCCTCCAATTTTCACCCTTCTACACCTACTGCTGTCAATAACTGGCCCCCAGGTCAGTTTTCAAAAAATAGCCGTCCAACCCTATCACTTTCTTGCATCCACTCATAAATCCCACATTCAGTGCTCCTAGACATATGTACAATCTTTTAAACTCCCTAGCACGATCCTCCAACTATGCAGTTGTACCAATATTTGTATGTTTTAAATGCTCGCAATAATCCTACAAAATTTTGTAGTGGTCAACCATGGCGCTACGTAATATATTTATTGCCAAGTTTTTGGTTTGGTAATATCGTCACCTAGTCACGTCCCCTAAATTGTCCCTTTATCAAAAAATGCGCTAAGGCATATTTGGATCAGCCTTTCATGAAGACAAGTACCTATGGGCTAAGTACTTCGGAGTTAGCCGCTTGTTCCGGTGTACCAATGCACAACTGTGATCACCATTGTAAGTCTTCACCATAAAACTGTTTTCATCTTTCATCTTGTTTGCGTACATCAACCATCCACATGATTTCTCCTTGCATACTGCTTGCAATATATACCTTTTGTCATTGACGTACTTGATCTCCCGGTTTGATATTACAGAATGCTCAATTAATACCCGTTTCAAAACTGTTTTCGTCTCGAACACCATACATGTAATGCACAAAATAAGAAAGCTAGGGATGTAAAACACAAACCATATTTTTTCAAGGGGGTTTTACAAAATAACCATTTTATATGAGGGTATATCAAAATATATTGAATGCATAAATGGTATTATCGAAAACGTATTAGCATTTCATGGGGGATTTTAATAACCTTTTCGAAAATTTAGTTGCTCCATGTCGGTCAACGGATTGAATTCATCCGTTCGTCCCCTCTGTCTGGATGTTGTTCTTTCATCTTTTTCACTATCCAAATTATGTAATTCATCTGACTCCTCGTAGTCAGTGTCTGAGTCTCTAACTTCTTTCCCATCATACAATCCAAAATCAAAATTAACTTGCTCGTGAATCTCGTCACCAGCTTCAAGTTCATCCTCGACCTTGTAATCACTTTATCCAAAGCCTTCAATGTCATTTTCCATTCTATCGTGCGAAACTTCTTCACCCATCTTCGGGTTCTCTTCATGCTGATCCGGTTGAGAAATACCAACTGCAGCTTTGTACGCAAGTGTTTCCTCAAATTGCGATCACACCTTATCTACATTTTCAAGCACACAATCACCAATGTTCACCTCACCTAAATTACATTCATCCACATCAAACACCAGGAAATAGCAACCTTCTGTGGTACTTCACCCCATTCATTACGGGCACCACTGTCTGGGACCTTAAGCACTGGTTTTTGGTATGGTTCTTGAGCTAAAGTTGCTGTCGACTAGGCACAACTATATAAATCTCAAGCAACCTATGTCCTTTAAAGTCTTTCAAAATCTCCCTCACATTAGATTCACTATGCAACCTCCTCAAAGCAATACCCAAATTATCTTTCTGCATCCTAAAGTAAAATTCTAAAGGCCCCACAGTCACCACAAACGTACTCAAGAGCCTGGAACAATTCCCTATTAAAGTATTCAGCCCTCACAAAGTCCACAAACATCATTGTACCATGTTCATACTTGACATTATCCGACTTATCGAAAAAGACACCACCAGTGTATATAGCCATTGTGAAGTAGTTAGTGTATCCGACTGGATGATAATGTGAACAAAAATTAGTACATGAATCTGTTCAAGACCCATAACAAACAATTTGCACACACTTTTTACAATGAAATTCAACAAAATACGTAAATAATCTGAACAAAAACCCTTTAGTTCTTAAACCGCAAAACAGAACAACTTACCATACATAGGAGCTTTTTCAAACTATCTGATTTTGGAGCCTCCATTCTCGATAATCACAATCAGATTGTAAATATACCAAAAAAATAACTAATTTCAATACAGTATTCCATGATTTCACAAATTTCGTGCATACATTTTTTTTTTAAAATAAAAACCCGCTTTCGCAACTTACTGTTGCACCTTCACTGAAGAATGACAGTTATTGAAACTTCAGAACACCTTAAGGAAACATCTACGATCGTGGATGAATAAGGAACTGATCATACAAGCTACCGAATCCTTTCAACCTTCGTGTCTCTTTGTCTTGCGCAAAACCCCCATCTTTGTGTTGAGAGGGTGCTATTAAAAATGAAAATATAAATTGACATAATTGCCCTTACTTATTATCCATTTTTCCCCTTTTTCCCTGAGATTTAACGGCACACGAGACGAATGCTGACAACATAGGTGTTTTTCACACAAAACATTTGAAACAAGAGGTTATTTGCGATTTCTAATAGGCGGTGAGATATATGGCAAATTGAAACGTTTATAGAAAGTATTCTGCCATTAATCCAATAGAAATCCGTGACAAATGAATTTGGGATATAACAATCTGACAGGTACAATCCCCACTTCGATTGGCAACATAAGCAACATAGAAATCTCAGGATCTATCCCTTCATCTATTACAAACTTGACAAAACCTTCAATTCTCCAGTTTCGTAATAATTTTCTGGTCCCATTCCAGGAGAAATTGGAATGCTAAACTCTCTTGAAGAGGTCGAGTTGGACGAAAATAGGCTATCAGGCCCTATTCCTTCCTCTATCAAGAATTGTACAAACTTACTTTTATTTGAATTTTGGTAACAATCAACTATATGGTAAAATCCCACATGAGATAGGAAGCTTGAAATTCGATTTTTGATCCATCGATTTATTTGTTGTGTCGTTTGAAATTTTGATTGTGGCATTGACTGGTTTTGGGGGTGGGGGTGGACGAAGATGAATCATTCATCTTCATTTTATATTTTGTTTTTTATTTAATTATTTTATTATAAAAAATATAAATTTACCATTTCATCCTTCTATTAATCTGTCGAGTCGAAGTTCTAATTTTTGGGTTTGACTAAAGGATAAGTAAATGAAATTTGTCGAATGGACTTCAGATGAAATGGAAGTTAAGGGTTTGAAACTGCAACCGCAAAAATTAAAAGTTAAGGTATATTTTTGTAGTAAATTGAAAGGTTTGGGACCTCTATTGCAATTTTCCCAATTTTAAATTAAGCTATTTGAAGTTACTTCGGCGACCCTAAACAAAGAACACATCTCTGAGTTCATCGCCATATCAGGTCTATATAGAATTAGCCAAAAAAAAAAAGCGAAGAGGGGGAAAAATAAAGAAAAGAAAAAGAACCCATCAAATGAGCTCAAAAACCATACATAATTTAATTAGAACTCATTTAGAATCAACTTGATATGAAATACATAAGCTATAACTCAATTTTAAATGTTGATTAAAAAAAAAAAGCTTAAATAAAACATCACACTCAGTTCGACTGCAGCCTAGTTCCTGATGTAGTTTATAAAGGTAACTCTACATCCTTGTCCAAATTAGCACTGAATATTGCATTCACCATTCTGTTTATGATTGTGTATAGTCTTGTTATGGGAAAGACCAGACCCCTCAAAATAATTTCATGAAGACAGAAAGAACTGAACAAACCTTTCCAACATTGCTTGAGCTATGCACAGTACACCATGCATGCTCGATGAGGGATTGATCCACTTGAACAATTAAGATCATCCATATTTAAACATACACGGAACTTGCACAGCAAATGGGGCCAAACCACATCATAAACAACTCACCTTTTACTCCGCCACAAAATCATCCATGTCAATGAGCTCAACCATGGAATCTTTTCAGCTCAATCAATTTCTCATTCCTGCAATTCACAATAACTATGAGGAATAATATGTGCATCTTCGAGTTTCCCTAGTTCTCTGGAAGAACAGAAATAGGCAATCATTCAAGGAAGTTAATTTCCTACAACATTAGTTTTTATAAAAGACGACGAAGCCAATTGGGAACAACTGTGCACTTGATCTTTCACGAATTCAGAAAGATACGTGATATATGCTAAAGAAAGATCGTCAAGTAATTTTTCACAAATAAAATTCCGTTGAAGATGGATTTTACAAACCTTGAACCTCTTTCGACGGGCATTATCAGTAAACCAAGAATTCTGCGATGTATGCCTAGAATCTTCAGAACTATAATTTCCCAGTTTTGCAGGCACCCATCCACTCCTTTCAGCAGGTTGGCTTCTAGAGTTTTTAAAGAAGCTGTCTTTATCCCAAGTCACTTCATAATCAGCCAACAAACGTGATCCTTGCTGCATTTATAACCATAGGAAAGCTTTGATTCAAATCCTTAATTTAATTAGACCAAAAATCCTGATATTATAAGAGCAAATTTGAATTGATTGCTAGTGCATAAGAATTTTAATATAACTCATCAATGGCTTCACAAAGATAGGATAAACTGAAATGCATCTGAGCAAAAAGTGAGCTACTGCAAACCTCGACAGTTGATATGTGCTAGTCTAACACGGGTTTGGGGAGTAGAATGTTATAACTACGAGTCTATCACTGCTTAGAAGACTTCAAGATCTTATGTTTAGGAACCTTGGGGAAGGGTCAATTATGAAAAACCTCAATGCCAGATATAAATTCTCTGCTCCTCGAGAAGCAAAACAGTTGCTGTAAACGCGCACAAAGAAAGAACTAGTTCACAGGTTTCAACCATAGAGTGAGGAAGATAATAAGTGGACAATGAGCAAATAGAGTGTGGGAACTGCACTCTACAGCAGAGAATAAAAACCTGTAATCACTTGGGACATATTTGATAGCTTGAATTGGAAAACACCAGACAAGAGTAGAGAAGAAAAAGAAGCTAGGTTGTTCGTTTTCCTGTACCCTGCTGCCGGTACAGCATACCAAATATGCCCTTGATGCTATATGTTTCTGTGCAAAACTTGGACAAGCTTGAAAAGTTAATACTGTACACAAGTTCTGGTATGCCACTTTGGGTTCAATATGCTGTAATTGCTGCTTCCTTTGGGTTGTCAAGTCATTTCAATTTCTTTGGGCGAGGTGGTGTTTTGGGGCAGGGGGTGTTCAAGGAAGAACATTAATTTTTTTTTTCCTTCTTCCGTTCTTGTATTTTATTATTTATTTTATTTAAATACAAGGGTAAAATTGTCCACTAGGGACCTAAGTGCTACTAAAATGAAAGTTGGCATGTAAATGCTAAAATTTGAAGGTTGGGGGACCTCCACTGCTATTTTCCCTTGTTTCTTTCAGTTAAAAGTTCAATGGCACACCAAAAGACGTATCAAAAATATTGAAAATGAGGAAATAAAAAGAAGTAGCTGTTCACCTTCTTTAAGGAACGACCACACAGAACCTTCAAGGCATTATAGAAACTTCTGTGATCTTTGAACTGAACCACAATCCTGCACTGGAGGCCAGCAATTATGTCCAAACCATCTTCATCGTCATCCTTACTTATATCATTGTCCTCAGCAACATCAAGGTTCCTATACAAAGAACAGTTTTAAGTTACACTAATAAAGATGATATAAGACTGTTTCATAAAAACAATGATATTAGATAAGGATATGCTTCAGATATCAGCACAAGTGGATGATAGCGTTAAATTAAAATAGGCAAAGTACTAAGGAAAAAATGCATTGTCATATCTCGCGATAAGGGATGCTATGCAGAGAAAGATATCATTTGCAACCAAATGAAAAAAAAAAAAATGCTGCTATTATTTTCTATCCTTAGTGTCTAAGCAAAAAGATGAACTAACACCCTCACTCTGCACCCACCACCAAAAAGGAAAACAAGAAACTTAACTGAGCCATTGGGCCCAACCTATTTCTGAACCCAGGGCGGGAGGCACAGCCTTCAAGAAAATGCATTAAAATGTCGGTGAGTGATTTTGACCATTACAACTAGTAGCCTCTGTAACTGTAAATTATTGAAGCTGAAGGTATGTGGAGTGTCTTTTTTGTTCGATAAACAGCAACGAACATTACATTTTTTTGCATTCTACATTGAATAATTCTCGAAATTTTAGTTTGATAATCTACATAGATGAAAAGTGGGTTAGGCCAACACAAGCCAACCCACTCTCAGTTCTGGCCTGTCCATGTCTGTGCTAGGCCAGGCATCCTTGGCTGGCTGATCAAATGGTCATTTTGTATACAAAATCGTGATTGGTAGCCATCTTTTGCTATTGGGCTTAAAAGTAAGCCTAAACGGCCAAACATTTTTGTTGGGTTGGACAGGCACAAAGAAATGCTAGGTTGTGCCTGACCCAATTTTACACTCATTATGGTCCCTGAGTCATATTCACAATATGAAACAACGAATAGAATGGAGTGGTAAAAAAGTATTCATGTAGCAGAAATTCAAATTTGTTGAGAATAAGGTTTAGTTTTTGTCCTTATTCGTTTGTCTGTTTATATATATATTATTTCCGATATTCTAAATGAAGGGATGATTGTCATTTCTAAGTCAACCAGATGGGGCATAAACAAAAATTTTACATCAATTCATAATTCCCCAAACTTCAATAACTAACCAGAATTTAAATATTATATAAAGAAATAATTCAGTGAGTAATTTAAAGTAACAACATATTTTTGGAAAATAAGTTCAGCAGACATGGGCCATGCTGAGCCTAGGACACCTGAAACAAAAACCTGGCCCTTTTTATAACTCTAGTCACATATATCATCCATTAAGTTAGCATATGTAGTTCATCGACCTGGTAGTTGAATAGATATAAAATCCAGCTATAAATATGCACCTTATATTTCCAAATGCAGAGAATATTGTATGAGTAACTAGCATTGATGGTTTAGATGAAACCCGCGTCTCTGCAAACCACCTTGAAGGCACGCCTGTAACTATAATTGTGTCAGGTTGCTTGTTGCTGCCCCTTGCATATCCTAAACAGATACACATGTCATCTTCGAGTAGGCAATATCATCTACGAAAAAATACCGAAAGAAAAATGGAGAAAGCAGAAGAGCAGGAAGCTTATAAAGATAAATCACCATACCAAGATACTTATGAATAAGTAATTGTGCAAAAGTTGACATGAACAGTTTACTATCAGGAACCAGAAACACTTATTGTAAATCAGAGTAACATCTACAAAGAGCATTAATCAGACAGTTTGTCTATAGAAAATTACAAGTCTTCTTGAGCTATGATAATAACAAAGATAACTTTACCACCTACATCAGGACCAAGGCTTCTCATATAGAGGATTGCGATAGGAACCTAGAAAATTGCAAGTCTTCTTGAGCTATGATCATGACAAAGGTAATTTACCAACTACAGCAGAACCAGCTAAGGCTTCTCATATAGAGGATTACAATATGAACCTAGAACTTTAAGGAATAGTCCTAGAATGAACATAACTGTGAGCTATAACTCAGCTCAGTCACAAGAAGAAGTCAGTCAATGCAACCCCAATCACATGGTTTGGTCCAGTTGAGCACATTGTTTCTAAATATCACAAAATTTGGAAGAGAAAACAATTCCCTCAATAAGTGTGGGGAAAGAAATGAGTGCACTGAACTCTTCTGAATTAACAAAACTCCAAGGAAAATGAAATCAAAGATACCGAGATCAGCACTGAATCATGAGTTCGCAACCTTCAAGAAGTGAAATCAATCAAAAAGTTCACCACAGAACCATAACAATACATGTTTATGTTGTTCTCCATGCAAGCTTAAAATTATGGTGTAAAAACATCTACCACCAATAGGAACATTGATAAATATGTCTCAATGATCCATTACGCCTCAAGCATGTAGAATATTTCAAACGTAATACAATAGATAATCCTTTCTCCCTAATTTTGTGATGAAATCTTTGTTCCATATTGCTTTTGATTTCAAATGCAAAAATTTATGAATTATATAAAACTTATTTACTGTGATATATTATAGAAATTTATCATTTAATGTTTTGTCCAGTTTATAGTGACAGAGAAGCGGTGTCAAATCTTCCAAAGTCACAAAATATTTTCTTAATATGGGTAAGGTCAAACGAATGTTGGTTAAATATGAAGAAAAATTTATTAAAAATTTGCACTCCATTCTTCCTCTGGATATGTCTCAAACAAATTACTAGATAGAGTTGAATAAGTTAATTAATTCTATTCAGTAGCTAATGAACAATGTAGAATGCTTACGCAATGTACAGCACAATAGCTAACAAAACATAAGTGCTAAAAATTTGCACACTTTTCCCACTAAAGAGAATGACCTGACGTTGCGAGGACTTTCACTTTTCTATCTTCAGATTCACTAAAAATCAACGTCTTATTTTTGCTTTCTTGGCCATTTCTGGAGACTCAATCCCATAGTTTTTTCCAGGATCTCAATCTACAAGAACTAAAAGAAACAATATTTTAATGCACAAGCTCTTTGCATTATTTTTAAAAGAAAAAATGGCTATAATATACCTTTTATAATTTTCCTGGAACATTTTCCAGGACACACTTAGTTTCACAACTTATGAACTCGATTCAAAGTAACCAGCATTATCATCAATCTTTTATACTTAAGTTCCCGAAAGACTAATTGGCAAGTCATGAACATGTATCTAAACATGCAAACCTCCAATTTTCAACACTTGAAGAAAAGAATTTGCACTCCTTTGACTAAATATAAGAAAATTAAAATAAGAGGGCATTCATAACACCTAGCTCTTAATAATTAAGATATTTGGTTTTTTTTTATTAACTTCATCAAAAACTAAATACACAATCCAAATGTAAACCACTAACACTTGTATGATTAGCACAACTTCTCTTCCACTTTAACCAGATTATTCATTCACATCACTAATATATTAGTTCATCCCATTACTGCACAATCACTTCTTATTAATATGCAAAAAAATCTCAAAAAACTTCAATTAAAACTAGAAAACTAACCTAGAAAAGGAAAATCTTGACTAACCTCGAGCTCCAAATGCAGAAATCTCCTCCCACTCTTTTCTCATCCCTTCATAATCATCCGAAGCAGGCACCTCAATGCTTAACCTAAACTTAATTCCCTCCAAATTTAACTCCATCCCGTCCATCCTTTCCACAATCCCCTTCCTCCATTCCAAGAACTTCTTTTCAACAACCTTCACCTCACTCTCTTCATTCAAACCCAACATTTTTGTCAAAAACCCTAAATCCCTAACAAATAAATTCCCGCGGGCTACAGGGTCCTCGCGCTTGCGCTTCTTCAGGTCCTTGTATTTGCGGATTATGATGTCTTCTTCAGGGACGGCTATTGAATGGGAAGTTTTGAGGTAGTCGATTAGTGAGCGTTTGAGCTTCCAATCGTCGATCGGGGTAACGGATTTGTCTGCGCGGTGGATTGTCAGTTTGAGCTTCGCTCTGGGAACTAGGCTGAGTCCGGTCTCCAGTTCGAAAGTTTCTGTCGGAAGGAAATTCTCGAGTGGCTTATGGCTGCTCATGGCGGCGGCGAGTTTATCTTCTGTATAGACTATAGTGTATCCTGGACTGGCTTTGATCGTATGCGAATGTTGCACATCACATATCCGAATCTAAAGTTGCCCGATAAGTGTATTGGTTTAAATTTCACGAAAAATATGGCATTCGAAATATTTAATTTTTAATTTGACTATTTGATATAAAAGTGAAAATAAAGTTCGAATTTTAATCATTTTAATCTTATTTTTTGCCAATTTCATGAAAAATGAGTTTAAATAGTGCTTGAGCTTTTATTTTCTAAATTACATGAAATTGAAAAGTCTTTTCACATTTGTCAATCAAATAAACCCATAACGAAAGAATTTTTACATGCCGATTGCTATGATGTAGTATTACATGTAACATAGATCTAACAATTATAGAACCATCAATGATTGGTGAACCGACACATCCATTTGGGCGTCATGGGCAATACTTCATGAAATCATTCGTTAGCTATCATGTATTTAAATCTTAAAAGATATTATTAAAATTCATTAAAATTTAAATTGAGAATACCTAAATTTTAATAAATTTAACCAAAATAAATTATAATTTCAATTGGAGACAAATAAATTTTAAAAAAAGTTTTAAAATCCATCAAAATATCAGTTGAAAACACTCTTTAAATTACAAAGTCTGAATGTCAAAGATTATAAGGTGTCATAAGATTGGAGGCAACGTATTCAAGTCAATATAGCCGTTATTTGGTACCAATTAAATAGATTTAATCTAAATCAAAGTTAACAATTTATTTGATGGGTCTCATACATTTTTAATCATACATTTCATTAATTTATATTAAAATTTACTAAAAATCTAATTTTAATACTCACCAAACATGAGCAATGTATTTTATTTTTTTTTAATAATTATCTTATTTTTTTTTGAATCAATAAGTAAATAAATTTTTGCATATTTCATTTTTTTAAGAACTTTGTAAATATTTTTTAAATGTTCAATAAAAACATATTATCAAAATTATTAATAATATAATTACTACAATAATTAATTTTTAGAATTAAATTAAATATGAATATAGCTGGCTTTCAAAAAAAAAAAATATAGATATATCCCAAATCTTATCTAACTTTTTGTCAGACTCCAATTTAATATTTATTTTTCATCCAAATCATCTTCCATGTCATTCGATGCAAAATCAGTTTCTTCAAACTCTCTTAATTACACTTGAGAATTTTCAGTACCTTTCGTGGTTGAGAAGATATCATTCTATAACCCTATCATCATTATAACCCTCGGCAAATCAAGATTTTGCATTACTAGCTAGTAGGTTCTCTAATTTTTTTTCTTTCTCTTCATACATCAACCTTATATTAAATTGAACATAAATTAAATTTTCATCCTTGTGGCATCTAGTGGATTCATTTTTCTCGGTGTATATCTAAGTAAAAGAAGTTAGAAAACTTTAGTATACTTCATAAATAACAAACTACTACCAAAATAACTAAAATATCACAACATAATTAGTACTTACACTGTCAAAGACGCTTCAATTTCTTTTGCAGCATGGCAACTAGTAGTCAAACCAAGGATCATGTTTTTTACTAATTCAAATATTGTATTTGATGTAACTACGGAGTCGAGTGCGTCAAAGTCAAGCACCGGGAAAGACCCGTTAATTATCGAAGGAGGTCCGATGACACGTTTGAGGGCAAAGAGAGTGAAAGAGGCGATGTGATTCTCGTTCAAGTTATGGTTGACGATATGGTGATCTTGGCGAAGAAAGAAGTAAGTTTTATGTTGGGGTCGACGGTCGAAATGGGTTGGATCAACTTGATTCAAGTGGACGAAGACGTAGACCAAATTTACTACCATGCGACAGCACAGTAGAAAACTCTATGCAACCGCATGGAGTCATGCAGGGAATTTCAGGAGTAAGTTCAGATGAACTATGCGATCGCATCCAATTCTACCATGCGGTCGCATACACCAAAAGTGAGGCGATATTTTTCTTTTTTCGCGGATTTTCTAATTGTAATAGAATTATACTCTTACCTTAATTTTGTAATTTTGGGAATACTATGCACAGTTTTAGCTTGATTTTAAGGCTAGTATAAAAAAAGATTTTCATTCTTCATTGTAGACACAACACATTGTTGAGAATGATTTTGCGAGGCAAATTTGTTTTCAATTCATTGTTCTTCGTTGGACAAATCACAAACTTATCAAGATTCTTCTTGTAGTGTTCAAATCAAATGAGTGAGATTCTCAAATATTCAATCGAAAGGGTCAACATATCGTTTCCGTATTGTTGGTTGTCTTGATTCGTTATTTTCGAATTAAATCCAAAATTTTGATTATTTTGGCTTTCTTGGGTTCGATTTCAATCTAATAGTTGGTTTCATAGTTCTTCGCTACGTGAGTTTACATCAATTGGTATCAGAACTTAGGCTCCAAAATCAAGGTTTTATCATTTTTTTTTGTTTGTTTGAGTCTTTATTTCCTTTTTCTTGCGTTCTTCTAATTAAGTCGCTTGATCCGTAATGTTTCCGTCATAAATTCAAAAGTTATTTTGTGCTCATTTTGTGTCTAAGTCAACTTTTGTTTTCTTTATCGGTGTCATAGTTGAATTTCAAGTCAAAAAATTTCGAAAATTCAAAAAAAAATTATGTGAACAGTGAAATTAAAAAAAAGTATATTTGTTATTATTTTTCTTGGAAATTACAGGCCAATTACGTTATCTATTGTATCAAATTCAAGAACTACTTTCTTAAATTCAAATTCTATTCCAATCATCCAGTTCCATTCATTTTCTTTCTTGAATCTTCAAAATTTTCAAAATCTTACTCAAAATTTTGGTTTGAATTCTTCGAGATTAATTCATAGTTGAGTTCGAATTTATCCTTTGAATCACTTGGGCGAAAGCATTGAGTGAAAAAAAAAAAAGACAAAGTGTTGGTATCAGTAGAGGGAAAAAGCCGAATTGGGTGATACACGAGTGCACATTTGTGAGGTATAAATAAATTTTAGATTTAGGATGTCTGACAGAGACGGATCAACAACAGGCCGAGACAACAATCAAACCAATATGTTGGATGAAATGATACGTATGTTTGAACAGTTATTTGAAGATATGCGGGATAGATTGGACAGACAAGACACGGAGCTTGCCAACTTGTGTAGGAGGGTTCCAAATATACGAAGACATGGTAGGCGGGAGTCTATGATGGAAATACATGAAGAATATGATATGATTATGGGAGAAAAATGTTGAATTGATCTTTGACTGCCACAATTATTCGGAGGAGAAGAATGTGAAGATAGCGGTCCTTGAATTCACTGACTATGCAACCACTTGGTAGGATCAAGTAGTGACAATGTGGAGGAGAAATAGGGAACAACCGATCAATACATGTGAGGACTTGAAAGCTATCATGCGGAAGAGGTTTGTACCTAATCACTACTATCGAGAGCTTCATAAAAAACTACAAAGCCTCTACTAAGGATCGAAGAGTTTTGAGGACTATCACAAGGAGATGTAGTTGTTGATGATTAGGGCGGATTTGGAGGAGGATCAGGAGGTCACAATGGCTAGGTTTCTGAACGGGTTAAATCGGGACATAGCTAATGTAGTGGAGCTACAACACTACGTGGAATTAGAAGACATGCTACACATGGCTATGAAGGTGGAAAGACAATTGAAGAGGAATGAGACAACAAGGTACTCATCGGGTGCTTCGGGTTCTAACTCATCCTTGAAACCGAAATGAGACATCAACAAAGGAGATGAGGCTATTTCTAAAGGAAAAGCTGAATTGCCGAGGGAAAATGAAGCTAGCAAGAAAATAGAATCCCAGCCATCAAGGAATTGAGACATCAAATACTTTAGGTGTTTGGGGTCAGGGCACATCACTTCTCAATGTCCAAACAAAATATGGATGATTTTGAGGGATAATGGAGATGTGGTGAGTGAGAGTGAGAGTGAGTTGAAGGCACGTCGAAATTGGAGGAGGCTAGTGATGGAGGCGGAGTGGAATATGTTGTTGGCGAGCTATTGGTCACGAGGCGAGCACTTAACGCTCAAATCAAGGTGGATGTCTTGGAGCAGCAAAGAGAAAATATTTTTCATACACGGTACCACATCAATAATAAGGTATGTAGCATGATCATTGAAGGTGGGAATTGTACAAATGTAGTTAACACTAATCTGGTGGAAAATTTGAGATTAACTATGCTTAAACACCCTAGGCCCTATAGGTTACAGTGGTTGAATGAATGTAAGGAAGTTAAGGTGAATAGAAGGGTGTTAATAAATTTTTCAATTGGTAGTTATGATGACGAAGTATTGTGTGACATAGTACCTATACATGCGGGTCATATCTTATTGGGGAGACCATGACAATACGATAGGAAGATGAAACATGATGGGTATAAAAATAGGTACAGCTTTGTCCAGGGTGGAAAGTCTATTACACTTGCACCATTAACACCGACACAAGTGTATGAAGACCAAATCAAACTGAAAAATGAGGAAGAAAAGAGACGAAAAGAGTTAGAGGAAAAGAGAGAAATTAGTAAGCAAGAGAGTAAGAGAAAAAATAGTGAGGTGTCTAAAAGAAAGAAAAAGAGAGTAGAGTCACATGAGATAAAAGAAGAGGAGTCTTTCGAGAGGAGAGAAAAGTCGAGAACAATTTATTTTACAAAAGGGAGTGAGTTGAAAAGAACGATAGTGGAGAGAACAAATGATTTTGTTAGTATACAATGGGTCACTCCTCAATCTTTATTGCAAAAATTTGGAGATGTATTCTCGGAGGACATACCTAGTAAGTTGGCCACCTATTCGAGGCATTGAACACCAAATTGACTTCATACCCAGTGCAAGTCATTTCAAACCGATTAGCTTACCGAAGTAATCCCGAAGAGACAAAGGAACTTCAAAGGCAAGTGGAGGAGTTGATGAGCAAGGGATATGTGAGGGGAGTCCATATGCCATGTCAGTCCTACTTGTACCAAAGAAGGATGGAACTTGGAGAATGTGCGTGGATTACAGGGCCATCAATAACATAATGATAAAGTATCATTATCATATTTATAGGTTAGATGATATGTTGGGCGAATTATTTAGCGCATGCATATTTAGCAAAATTGATCTTAAGAGATGTTACCATCAAATTCGAATGAGGGAATGTGATGAATAGAAAACCCCATTTAAAACTAAATATGGCTTGTATGAATGGTTGGTCATGCCATTTGGACTCACTAATGCACCGAACACTTTTATATGTTTAATGAACTATGTTTTCCATGCATTTATAGGCAAGTTTGTTGTGATTTATTTTGATGACATTTTAATCTATAGTAAGTACCTCAATGAACATATTGAACATTTGCGAAGTGTGCTAGTAGTTTTAAGAAAAGAAAGAAAAGAACAACTTTTTGCTAATGTTAAAAAGTGTACATTTTGCATGAAAAATATTGTGTTTCTTGGATATGTAGTTAGTGATAAGGGAATTGAGGTAGATGAAAAGAAAATAAAAGCTATTAAAGAATGACCAACACCTAAAAGTATAATCGAGGTAACAAGTTTTCATGGGTTGGCTAGTTTTTATGGCGATTTGTAAGGGATTTTAGCACGCTTGCCACACCACTCATTGAAGTCGTTAAAAAGAATGTAGGTTTTAAATGAGGTGATGAACAAGAGCATACATTCAACACTATTAAGGATAGGTTGTGGGAAGCATCAATTTTAGCACTACCTAATTTTGACAAAACTTTCGAGATTGAGTGTGATGCATCAGGTTTAGGCATTTGAGCAGTTTTGATGCAGGATAGGAAGCCAATAGCTTATTTCAGTGAAAAGTTAAGTAGAGCAGCATTCAACTATCCTACATATGACAATGAGCTTTATTCACTTGTTCGAGCTTTTGAGACATGGCAGCATTACCTATGGTCGAATGAGTTCGTGATTCACATTGATCATGAGTTACTGAAGCATTTGTGGAGTCAAGGTAAGCTGAACAAAAGGCATGCTAGATGGATGGAATTTATTGAGACATTTTCATATGTCATCCGATACAGACAAGGTAAGAAAAATGTGGTGCTGGATGCGTTGTCTCGAAGGTATGTACTTCTTACTTCTTTAAGTGCAAAGTTGCTTGGTTTTGAGTACATTAGGATATGTATGTGAATGATTTATGACATGGAATGAATCATGTAATAAGGGTGTGGTAGACAAATTCTTTAAGCATGAGGGCTATTTGTTTAGGAAAAATAAACTATATGTTCTTAATTGTTTCAAGTGTGAATTGTTGGTTAGAGAAGCACACAGTGGGGGACTAATGGGTCACTTTGGGGTTGCAAAAATTTTAGAAATGTTAAGGGAACATTTTTATTGGCCTAAAATGAGGATTGATGTAGAACGAACTTGTGATCAATGCATAACTTGTAAACATGCCAAGTTAAGGTTCTACCTCACGGATTGTATACTCCTTTACCTGTTCCTAGTGAACCTTGGGTTGATATTTCCATGAATTTTGTTTTAGGTATACCTAGGATTAAAAGGAATTGAGATTCAATATTTATAGTGGTCGATAGATTTTCTAAGATGACGCATTTCATTCCATGTCATAAAATCGATGATGCCACTAACATAGTTGATTTGTTCTTTAAGGAAATAATGCATTTACACAGGGTTCCTAAGAGTATAGTGTCAGATAGAGACGTTAAATTTTTTAGTCCTTTTTGGTGGGTTTTGTGGGGGTAAGTTAGGTACAAAATTGTTGTTTTCCACTACATGTCACCCACAAACCGATGGGCAAACCAAAGTAGTCAATAAGACTATGATTCAATTGTAACACACTGTGGTTAATAAAAAATTGAAAAGTTGGGAAGAATGCTTACATTTCGTTGAGTTTGCATACAATAGAGCTATACATTCTACTACTTCACGTTCATCATTTGAAATTATTTATGATTTTAATCCACTAACACCATTGGATTTAATTCCTTCATCTGTGAATAAGCATGGTAGCTTAGATGGAAAAAAGAAGGTCGAGATGGTCAAGTCACTCCATGAGAAGGTGAAAATGCAAATTGAAAACAAAAACAAGCATTATGCGTCACATGTGACAAGGGTCGGAAGAGCATTTCATTTGAACCCGGTGATTGGGTTTGGGTACATTTGAGAAATGAGCACTTTCCAGAGTAAAGGAAATCAAAGTTGTAGCCACGGGGAGATAAACCGTTTCAAGTTCTCGAGAAAATCAATGAAAATGCATACAAGCTGGATCTTCCTGGTGAGTATAATATTTCGACTACTTTTAATGTATCTGATCTCTTTCTCTCTCTCTTTCTTTGATACAGGTATAGATTTGAGAATGGATCATTTTGAAGAGAGAGTGGATGATGTGAGCATGGAGCCGAGTGCATCAAAGTCAAGCCCCGGGAAAGACCCGTTGATTATCGAAGAAGGTATGATGACATGTTCGAGGGCAAAGCGGGTGAAAAAGGTGATGGAATTGCTCGTTCAAGCTATGGTTGACTATATGGTGATCTTGGTAAAGAAAGGAGCACGTTCCGTGTTGTGGTCGACGGTCGAAATAGGTTAGAGCAACTTGATTTTTAGTGAATGAAGAGGGAGGCCAAATTTACTACCATGCGACTGCACAGTAGAAAACTTCATGCAGCCGTATGGGTTATGTAGGGAATTTCAGGAACAAGTTCAGATGAACCATGCGACCACATCCAATTCTACTTTACGGTCGCATAGGCCAAAAATGATGTGATATTTTTCCTTTTTCGCGGATTTCCTAATTGCAATAGAATTATACTCTTACCTTAATTTTGTAATTTTGAGAATATTATGCATGGTTTTAGCTTTATTTAGGACTAGTATAAATAGGATTTTCATTTTTCATTGTAGACACAACACATTACTGAGAATTATTTTGCGAGGTAAATTTGCTTTCAATCAATTGTTCTTCGTTGGACAAATCACAAACTTATCAAGATTCTTCTTGTGACGTTCAAATCAACAGGGTGAGATTCTCAAATATTTGGAAAGGGTCAACATATCATTTGCGTACTGTTGATCATTTTGATTCGTTATTTTCGAATCAAATTCAAAACTTTGATTATTTTGATTTTCTTGGGTTCGATTTCAATCTAATCGTAGGTTTCGTAGTTCTTCGCTGCATAGGTTCATATCAGTGTTTCATTGCCATAGAAGTCCCAAAAACTAACTAGTATATACAAAAGAAAATGATGAAATGTATATGATATAAATAATTGTAATTTATATGGTATATTACCAAGAAAGAACAATAAAATAACATATCTGAATTGTAATTTGGAGCACTGTTCTCACATTCACTTATTGCTAGTTTTCTTCCAAATGTACCTTCTTTTTGAATGTATATTTGTAACTCGATATTTATCACATGATGTTCCATTTGAGTATCGAAAAAGAT
The DNA here is from genome assembly GCA_903798345.1 of Fraxinus anomala. NCBI lineage: Eukaryota > Viridiplantae > Streptophyta > Magnoliopsida > Lamiales > Oleaceae > Fraxinus > Fraxinus anomala. The sequence continues at coordinate 25,067 of CAIGRN010032380.1, forward strand.
CTATTAAACACAAAAAATCACATTATTTGTTATGAATCGATCATTTTAATACATGGATTCTTGAAGAAATAAAATTGATCCTAAAAAGGTAAGCCATTTTATCAAGTGGATTATCAAGGTGATTCTTGTTTTTTCATCAATAATATTTAAGATTCACATATAGACACATTCCTTCTTCAATGTCTTTCCATTGTCATCCTTTTGTTTAATAGTTCTACACAAACAAAGCCCATTGAAGGCTTCTCCTTCCCGTCAACAAGTCTAAGCACTTTCACCCTCAAACACAAGTCTTTCGATTTCCAAAAATCACTGGTAACAATAATATTGATTACCTCATTTAGTATTAGCCAATTCATTGCTAGTCATCATGTTAGAGTTCAGGTATAACCCAAATTCTATTAGGAGTTGGTAGTGAAAATACGTAGTTCGACCCTAATAACATTTAGATTGGGGGTGAATAGGTGATTATGTAGAATTAAAATTACTTAACAATTAAATAGCAACAAGTCACTATTAATTATTTTCTGGATGGTTAATCATGCAATTCATATTTTCCTATGTTGAATTACTGCAATTATGAAAGCAATAAATAACACATAATTGATCACAGAGAAATCCAACTGGGTAAAAACTCCGGGCACTTTGCCAGTCAATAATCCACTTTAAACGATTTATAACTTACAGTCTACCAAACTAGACGACAACACGTACTATCTGATATCCTGACTGTAATTCCAACAGCTCTCCTGGATTCGATACTCCTGCACCAACTCCTAACTGCAGTTTTCAAAACTCTACTAGATTAAGCTTTCCTACAGTAACTCCTAGTTTTGTGAAATCGTCTATCTCCTATAGATGTACGAAGAACACCGCGTTCTTCAACGACTGGAACTCCAGTCACCTTCCTTTGATTTTTAGAAACTCTGACAGATATGAAGAAAGTAGCAATTTGGTATTTGCATTTTGGATATGAAGTTTTTCTCATCGCCAAGAACAATTCACAATGAATAATGAAGGTTGAAATCTCAAAAAGATGAAAAGAATATGAAAAGCTAAGTGTTTGCTCAATGATCAACCTTCGAAAAATCGTTCTTTGGTATTTCGATATTTATATGTAGGTTAGGGAATGAATGAGCCGGATAAAAAGCCATTAAAAATGAAATAAAATTTTTTCGAATGACAATATCGCTCGAACGAAGGGTGAGCGACAGTAGAGCGACATGTTGTCGCTCGAACGAAAGTGGGGCGACAGTCGGGCGATGAAGTTTCTGTTTCTGACGCTCGAGCCAAACCTTGACGATAGTCTAGCGAAAATCAGCGCCGTTTTTCCTTCTTTCCCATTCTCAAACCCTAGACCTAAAATATCATAACTTTTACTAATTGCACACTACTTCTTGACTTTTTACAATATATCAACTTTAGTCCTTTTTGTTCACAGACTTGCCAATTATATCAAATACCTAACAAGCTCCCCCTTTTGATATTCTGTGACAAAACTATAATCTAAGTCAATACAGTAGTATAATAAAATTACAAACTCAAAATAACTGACACAACCAACAACTGTCTTTAACGAATTCTGCATTTCATTTTTCAATACCCGCTTCCTGAAATAGACAACTCAAATACCCAGTGTAAAATGTATGTGAAACAGTATTAAGTATAGGAACTGTTCAAGCAGTTCACAATGTTAAAGTGATTCATAATGCATATGTTCAGTCTTATTTTATATTCTAAATTAAGACAAATTACCAATGCAACCCAACATACCAAAATGAAATATTGATACTACTAAAACATCAAAGCTTAATCTAGCAAAATTGAGAATATATTATATCAAAATCAAAAGTTTTAGATACATTAAATAGATAAAAACATATACATCATGTTAAAGTAAAAATATCTACTCCATATCTATATTTAATCTAACTACTCCCCCCTTTTTGTCACAAAATGACAAAGGACCAAGAAACAATATACAATAACCCAACAATGCAGGTGTTAGCAGTCATAAGTATAAACAATGAACAATAAACCTTCCCACACATTTGACCCAAGTTAAACATGGAGTAAATTGTATAAGTGACACATATATGTAAAGTATCACTAATTCTCCGGTATTAAAACTCCAAACATTAATTTTGTAAGAAAGGACATGCATAATATCACTGCTAATAAGGAAAATCCCCTACTTATGAAAGTCAAACCAAGTAAAGCACATTAGAACCTATATATTAAAGCTCATTGTGTATAGATAATTTCATTTCTCCCCCTGACTTCTAGCATATATTTTACACAACCATGAAGCTCGTAATTGTTTTTTTCAAATCTTAAGTGCAGGTTCATTTCCATTAAGAGACTAAAATTTGCGAAGTTAAGAAAAGGTATGCAAATATAGTGAATCTCTCTCTCTCTCTCTCTCTCTCTCTCTCTCTTTGTAAACTTTTTCATCAATGTCAAAGTCTTGTGATGTGCATATATTAAAGTAGTGAATGATCGCGTCTTGTTAATCACTCTCTTGAAGCTTGAAATTTAGAGATTCCTTAAGCTTAAGGTTTATGGTATGAGCAGGGCATGATGTCCAAAAAATGTTAGGCGTTTGTAATGCTAACAAATATGTATCGACCTGTGTGAGTGTCATCCTTAGTTTTCTTTGATTTACAGTTCACACACAAATTCATGATGATTCGTCTTTTTCTATACTCTTAAGTATCACTCATGATAGAACGCTCATTATTTTTCCACTCTTCTTCTTGCTTCTTAAGAGTTTCTTTTGTTTTCTCCACCTCTTTCTTCAAAAGTTGCTCCCTTAATTGGTATTGGGAAGGAGGAGTGTAACTCTGGAGCTTCAATGATCTTTTAAAGTTATAATTTTCAATGGCATCAAAAGGAATTTTGACTTCATGTACTCACCTTGTTAGAATTGATGAACTTCTAATAACCTTTTCTGAGAATTATATCTTTGGTATTTTGTTGTTTCATTTTCTTATTTGCATTCATAAAAGTATTATCTACCTTGATTGGTCTTGCAAGTTGATCCATGGTAGCCACATTAATAGGCATTTTCCTAGTTCTTCCTTAAATAATAGAAACTTCTTCCTCACTGTAGACAAAGACATAACTACATCATCCATCAACTTAAACTTGTTCAATAGCTTCTATAACTTCTTATTCTCTTCAAGCGCCTCATGACACTTTGTGTTTTTCTCTTTACTTGCTCTGGGGCATGGTTTCACACTCTTTCCCTTGATCCCCTCTATGTGCTTTGTCATATTGATTCCCGTCTTCGTAATTTTCGTACAATGCGAATTTCACACTATGAGAACTATTAGGATCTCCAAGAAATGCGGTTTCCCATCAATGTCCCCAGAATATTGTCACTGTCTTCAAAGATAGAACTAGTTGCCATAGAAAATTCATTTTGCTCCATTGATTTCTAGAAAATTGAAAAAAAAAAAAAGCCAAAGGAAAAACCAATTTAAATGACTCACAAGAACTCAATCTCAACAAAGAAATTTAATAACAGCACAATAATATTTAACATAAAGTACAACAGCTGAAGAACGAACCATTTAGTATTTGAAAATATAAAACTTGTTTATCATATGAATAAGACAACAGCTATAAAATGAACTATTTGCATTTAGAGCTACCAACCATTACGAAATGAGCTCAAAGAGGTAAAAAAAAATTCATTCTAAGCTAACTATGTAAAAGATTATTAAAATACATTTTCCCTTTTGATTTTAGGGGTTACTATTCGACTGGACTTTGGAATATTGTCAAGAAGATTGTTCTACACTTATGGTAAATCATGATGAACTCCTACATAATTTGGGGACAATTATGGTATTATGATGTAAATGCTACTTACCTAGATAGAGATAATATTTACGCATTTTGGTGGTTTCATAATAAGATTATTTGTTGCCACTTAAGAAGCAATTTGTGAACCAGCCTAAAAAAAAAAGTAAAGATTTATGAGAAAAATGATGAGCTTGAAAAAAGTGGTTGTTCAAGATAACCATGATAATGCTGACCACGAACTACAATAAAGGTGGAAAAGCATGTGCAAGCTGAAAACTAAAGACATCTTGATCCTCAATATATACACGGAAATTGACAATGAATACAAGTGTAAGAGAGAGAAACATATTGGTAAAATTGCGGTTGAAGATCCCAATAACGAGCCACATTTTGATGATGAACAAGTTGAAGTTCGAAAGTGTCCAACAAAATAAAAGAAAACGGAACTTATTATGGAGTTATGTTTACTCTTATTTACTTTACTCTCATTTATAATCATGAAGGGATCACGGGTGTTCTATCATGGAGTTATGTTTATGATTATTTATCGCGGAAACTTGCTCCAAGAGTCGTCAAAACTGTGTTTTCTAGGCTCAATTTCACGTTATCTTTCTCTACCAAACAATCAATCCAAACGACTCCAACCCACAACCAATATATTCACCTCGGTTGCTCATCAATCTCACCCACTAAGGATAAGATAATGGTGATGATTTTAACTACAAAGGCAAGAAGAAAAACCAGTAAAAGAGACACAAATGGAGACCATATATGAATGAAGCAAGTGCCGATTTTTGGAAGTAATGGCTGCTGGATTTTTCTAACCACAATGCACACATGTTTTCTCTCTCAATAGGACATACTTGTTTTCTCCTTTCACACACAAATCATCCACAAAACGGCTAGGGCAAAGATGCCATATATATAGGCTAGGTTAGGCTTTAATTGGACCGATAAAAGAGGTTAAATGGATCAAGATTTAAAGCCATCCAAGAGGTAATATATATAAGCCATGAGTAACATTAATTATTTAAGTTACTTTCAATGGCCTACGTTGTTTTTGGGTTGAGTCTTTAGACTTAGTTGTTGGTAATAATTTAATCCAACGTTTGCATCATTGCTTGAGATTCATTGGATATCAAAATCCAACAAATCTATACCTTGATATCCAATCAATCTGCAAGCAATCAAAACATAAAGTTAACGCTTGCATAATCAAGACAATCAATAAAATTGAAATCACATACATTATCTTGTGTTTTGGACCTGAAACACATACAATACCTGCTCCACGTACTCACTGGGGCTAAGGTCACAAACAAACACCCAAGTAGAAATAGATAATCATAGTAATCAATTAAGAGCAAATAAACATGCGATAGAGATATCATATATGATAACACACATCTTTTCAAAAAAGAAACGTTCACATAACAGTTAATCAATCAAACTGCCCATATATATGCAACAAATGCATAAATGACCTCACAAAAAGATATCGCCACACTTATCATATCCCATTTCATGTTGCTCACACCTCGAGGACACATATCTCACCTCATTGCCTATTATGCTCACTAGAATGATCAATCAATTCATATCTAACTAGTAAACCTCTATAGATCCTAAGTCCTTGGGATAATCTTCTATCACCACATCACTTCTCCCATCCTAATGGATAATGGGTCTTCACCTAACCAGAGTGATAGAAGTACATCTCTCACACTCCACCTGATCAGGGTCTTTTCGTAGATAAATGATTCCAACATTTAATCACATCTCCACTCGTGATCTAAATGTCACACTCCACATCCCCGGTACAAACCACCAATGTACCCCTAGACATCTATACTCCATCTCACCAATAGACATACAACACACTGCTAATATATCTTAACTCACTATGCATGCAAACAATTATATCAAGTAATTAAATTGCTCTCAAAATTCATACAAATGCACATATCAAACACATTAAAATGCACATATAACCATGCAACAGAATTAAACAATTATACACATGCAGAAAGGATTACACATGGATGCACATGCAGCAAATAGGTTTACTCTCAATAAATCTCACAAAGTTCATCACTCGGCCTTATAACCACATTCGCCTCGTCTTTCATCTTACACTTCTACTTATTCTTCTTCGTGGGACAATCCCTCACAAAGTGTTCGGATTTACCACAGTTGTAATACCTCTTACAACTGGACTTGTTCCAACCCTTTCCCTTATTCTTACCACCATCGTCACTCGAATCACTACTGTCTTGAAATCTAACCAAATTTATTTGCTTAAATTTCATTCTACTAATCATCATATGTAACTCACCACTCCTCTTATCATTTTTTTAGCCGTAATATCCATCTCCTTAATCATAAGAGAATCTATGACAATCTCGGGTGTTAAGGTACCCCTACCATACTTAATTATATTTTTAACCCCTCTATATCAATAAGGCATAGATTTAAACAAAATAATGGCCTTATACATTTCGAACACATTTTCATCACAATTAACAATATTTTGAACAAGTTTGTTGAACATATCCAGATTGTCATCAAGATCCTTTGAATGATCCATTTTCAAGTTGAAAAATCTTTCAAGCAAATACAACTTATTAGGAGTAGACAAAAAATCTTTCAAGTAAGTACAAATTCTTAGGAGTAGACTTAGACAAATATAAGTCTTCCAAATTTTGCCAAAGTTCTTTTTTAAAATTAAGTTTTTCAAATTTTTTCATAACAATGTCAGATAGGTGTAAAATAATTGAAATGTAAGCAAGTTCATTATATTCTTCTTTTTGTGCTTCTATCAAATTTGCATGAAATTAGCCATCTATGAGTTTTGAAACTTTTTGTTGAACCAAAATTTCCTTCATCTTTTGCTGCCAAATTGAGAAATCCCCTTTCTCATTGAAAATTCCATCTTCAAAATGTGAAGAGATTTTGAAGAAACAGAACAACCAAAATGCACAAATAGATCACACAAAGTAATCCTAACGTCGCAGTATATACCGTTCTAGATTCCTAGGATTTCATGAGAATTAAGATCTTAGTATCAAGGGAATGTTTACACAGGTCAAGTCTAAGTGTTCTAACAGAATAATCAACGCAACACGAAATCATAACCTGTGTGTGAAGGAGAAAACATGATTGCCCTATTGAGAGAGAAAACGTATGTGCATTGTGGATAGAAAAATCCGGCTGTCATTACGTTCAAAAACTGACACTTGCTTCTTTCATCTTTGGTCTCCATTTTGCGTCTCTTTCACTTGTTTTTTCTTCTTGACTTTGTGGCTACAAATCATCAACATTATCTTGTCATTTGTGGGTGAGATTGACGAGCAACCGAGGTGAATATATTGGTTGTGAGTTGGAGTCGTTTGGATTAGATGTTTGGTAGAGAAAGGTAACGTGAAACTGAGTCTGAAAAGTATCATTTTGATGACTTTTGGAGAAAGCTTCCGCGACATTATTTATCCAAGTTATTTGTCAGAACTTATGGTCACTTGAATGAATGTGATTATGACTTATGTGCCAATTCGATATTGTTATATATAGCTATGAATTGCGTTCATACGATGACATGTTATGAAATTTATTAATTTTATGTGCCAAGTAATCTATCTCTTAGTTTCTAACATATATAGCTTGTTAGGCATATGCTTTAAGCAATTGATAATCATGAGTATGTTGCTAGTTCAAATTTGAAAGAAGCATGAATGTGGAAAATATATTATGCATATTTCATGAATGAGAGATTTTGAAGCATTATTGGAATATTATCTTGACTATTGAAGAGAAGAATGAAAGTTTAAGGAGTCACGTGTTTTGTGCCTATATTTGACTTGGTGCCCATATCTACTTAAGCTCAGATGGTAGGAACAATGATTGTCAAGTCCAAATAAGTGTTGATAGATTATGGGAACTGGTGATTCGATTCCAAAGCAAGGGAAAGAGAAGTAAGTAGCGAAATTTGATATTAAAATGAAACAATACAGGGGGAATTGAAATCCTAGTGGTTTCATTAATTGAGTTTCATAAATATGTGCTGTTTTATTTGTCATCATTAATCTCTACAAATCGTGCTGTTTTAGTTAATGTAAGTACTAAAAAGAATCCAACTAAATAAGTAGTCTTCACTGGAACGATATCTTACTCATACTTTTTTACTTGGCTACGAAATGATACACTTGCAAGATTTTAGCACAACAGAAATCTTACATTTACCTATGGATTATAGTCTTTTACTATACATAAATCCTATATTGATCATTCACCAATATTCATAAATTTCTAATCATGCCTGAATGATGGTGTGCTAGCGATCTAGAAATAGAGTAACAATTCAATGCCACCAAAAATATGATAACCTCAAGTTAAGCGGTCGAGTATTAGAAATTAGGCATTGAAGATTCTACATAGATAACAATCTATATCTAAATATATCTATATTTTAACTTGTAAGATTGGTTATTTTCTTCACAATAAAAGAATGTAATATGTCCTGGTATATCCGTGAAGTTTGTTGAGAAAATATGTGCATCTGAAATAATTAAAAGGAAAAGTGTGTTCCTTGAAGTTGTACTTTGATTGGCGAAGAGTTAACTTGGAGCATAGATGTGACAGCTTACAGTCAATAGGATGAAAGACTTGTAAATGGTCATACTTTTCTATTTGAGGATCACATGCAACAAACAAGTCTTCTCCTTCTCTTTCTCCATATGCTCATCCTCCTCCTTCTTCTCTTATGGTTTTTGATAAGAGAAAAATCTTAGGGATTTTCTTGAGTAATCAATAGAGAAAATGGTTCTGATTTTAGACTTGAACAATAGCCTTGGTGGTAGAGTGAATTTCTATGATATTTCGGTGAAACCTTGGTAGTTTCAGGGTTGTACCTAAATGTTGTAGGAGAAATTTTATTTTAGTGTTCGAGCTATTCCCACAGTATTAAATGCTCAAAGGTTGAGTATTGTTTAAAGTACTTGAACATCCAGATCCTTCTAGATGAAAAGTCGACTATGTTCTCTAATTTCTTGCAATATTGGGAGCGTTGTGGGAGTAAACGTATTATGGGATAGTTCAAACTACATGGGCTATTTGTAGACTTCCCTAAATATGAATTTAACCTAACACATGTATCTAGAAAATGTAAGAATTTTAATTGAACATGTGGGCTTATATGTGAAATATTGTGTATTAATTTAAAAGCTATCAATTTTGGTTAAACCCATTTAAAGTGATTTAATAAGGTTTCGGTATTTTGGATTTTGAACCATCTAATTAAAGTATGAGCATTTATTTGTAGAGATCAGACATGTTCCTAATTTTATGATGTGCCAAATTAGGTCAATGGACAGTTAGTATATATATATATATATAGTTATGGTCCTCAAATCACACGTGAATTGTTCATTCTATTATGAATCTCATCATCAAAGAGAAATAAAGAACTACGTGTTGATTTGGAAGCCTAAAATCGTGGATTCATTCACTGCGATAATCATGTCTGATTCAGGTACACTTCCACTTTAGTTCACAAATTCGTGATGATCCAACATGAACGATCATTATGACGATAAAGATTTTTTCCAACAAGTGGTATCAGAACCTATTCATGTTAAATAATTGAGAATCGAAATTTTAATTTGATTCTTGATAATTTTATTGTTTTCAAATTTAACGATTCCATTATTAGTTTTGTTAAATTTGAAAATTATTCGATTGGTTTTTCAGAATTTCAGTTCTATAAAACAAAACACAAAATTTCGACAGCCACACAACGCTGCTGCTGCGCAATAGGTGCCGCTACAAGGTGCGCAGCGCTCGTCGCTGTAGGCGATAATGACGAGCGTTGCTTCGGGTTTGGGGGACAGTGCCGACAAGCACCATCCCCGGGTCTAAACAAAAAAAAAAAAAAATTTAGGGTTTCAGGTTGGATGGAATTTTGGGGGTGGGGGCTTATGGTGTAAATTAGCTTATTTCAGGCCATTATTTGTAGTTTCAAATTAGGGTTAAGTTTTTTTATGTTTCAGCCCCTTAAATTTAAAACTTTGATAATTCAGCCCTTTAAAGTTAAAATTCATCCTATTGGGTCTTTTAAAGTTCTGGATTTAATAATTCAGTTCCTAAAGTTTGAAAATTAATTAATTTGGGCCATTAAAGTTCTGAATTTTGTAATTAAGCCCCTAAAAGTTCATAATTTGTTTAAATTGGCTCTTAAAGTTTTGAATAGTTAGTTTTTGGACCCCTAAAGTTTTGAATAATTAATTTTTGACTCCTAAAGTTTCGAAATTAATTTTTGACCCCTAAATTTTGGATAATTAATTTTTGATCCCTAAATATCTAAATTATTAACCCTTAGACCCCTAAAGTTTCAAAATAAATTAAGTATGCAAATTCGGTGATTTTCTTTTTCAAATTTTGGTACAAAAGACTCTTTGAGAGGTATAATATTCGAAAGTGAATTAATTAAAACAACATGTTGCCAAAACAACCTCTNGCAACCTCTTTTGTGAAAATTAATTAACTTAGAATATCACAAAGTGTTTGTGTGTGTATTATACATGCGAATATTTGATCGGCCCAACTGTCAATATTTGGCCGAATTGCACATGCACCTATGGTGATAAACATGTGGCGATTATTTAGTTTAACGTGTGATCAATAAATAGGTCCAAAAAAAAGTTTATTAATTGACATGTTTCTTTATCGTCAGTATTTGATCACTACATCAATAGTTCACTTACAAGTCAATATTTCTGTCCAAAGACTAAATAGTGATGTTGTGCTAGATATCTTGTGATGGGCCCTACTATTATTTGAATTTATTATTTGCATAAGGATTGTGAGCTCTTACAATTAATTGTTCTCTAATTTAGTTTCAGATTCTGCTACCAATATCTCTACTAGCATCAATTCAATTTCAATGCTTAATGATACCAACTTTAAGGCATGCGAGAGAACGTAATGATTGTTCTCGGAGTCATAATCCGATAAGGTGACTACGTCTAAGGGTTTCCTTGAGGACCTTGAGAAGAGATTTACCAAGAATGAAAAGGTTGAAACTAGTATACTTTTGGTAAACCTTATCTCAATGAGGTACAAAGGGAAAGAAAACATACGGGAGTACATTATGGAAATGTCTCACATAGCCTCAAAACTAAAGGCATTCAAGTTGAATTTATCTGAAGGCTTGTTAGTAAACTTAGTTCCGATATCCCTTCCGGTACAATTCAGTCAATTCAAGGTGAGTTACAATTGTCAAAAGGACTCATGGTCCCTTAATAAACTAGGAGTACATTATGGAAATGTCTAACATTGCTTCAAAACTAAATGCACTCAAGTTGGATTTATCTGAAGGCTAGTTAGTGCACTTAGTTCTGATATCCCTTTCGGCACAATTCAATCAATTCAAGGTAAGCTACAATTATCAAAAGGACTCATGGTCCCTTCATGAGCTTGTCTTACATTGTGTCCAAGAAGAGAAAAGATTGAATCATGACAAGATAGAAAGTGCTCATTAAGCCACCACCTCTAAGGACAAAAGGAATAAGAAAAGAAAAACTGATAAGGAAGCTGCGGGTACAACATCACAAAAGAAACATCATAAGAAACAAACTGAGGATGGCTATTTCTTATGTGGAGCTGCAGGTCATAAGAAGAAGAACTGTACCAACTATCACACATAGAGTGCGAAGAAATGTATTTTTCTTCATTTGGTTTGTTCTAAGGTTAATTTAACTTCGGTCCTAGACACTCATGGTGGATAGATTTTGGTGCAACAACATACATTAGTGTGTCTATGCTTGGTTGCACGAGTTGCCAAAAATCAAGTGATGATGAAAATTGTTAAAGATTGAATTTTATTTGAATCTTAATAAGACATTTATTGTACCATTTTTCTACGAAATTTGATTTCTATTTCTATTTTGGACAAATTTGATTATTCTTGTTCATTCGGGAATATTACATGATTCAAAATTTGTTGGTTCCGATTCTTTATCTGGTTATGATAGTCTTTATTTAATTGATATGATTGCTTCTTTTAATGAATCATTGCATGTAAGTACTCGAGGTGTAAAGCAAAAATTAATCGGCGAGATTTCTGCCTCATTATGGTACAAGAGATTATGTCACATCTTCAAGAGGAGAATTGAGAGAATTGTGTCTAACGAAATTCTTGATTCACTTGACTTTACAGATTATGATATATGTGTTAACTATATAAAGGGAAAACAAGGAGAATTGAGAGATTTATGTCTAACGAAATTCTCGATCCCCTTGACTTTACAGATTATAACATGTGTATTAACTGTATAAAGGGAAAACAAACCAATAAATGAGATTTCAAGCCAACAAGACTTTAGATGTCTTAAAACTTATACATACGGACATTTGTGGACTATTCCTTACGGTTTCTTGAAATGGTCAACAATATTTTATAACGTTCATAATTTTTTTTCTAGATATGGCTATATATATATCTCATTCACAAAAAATCACAATCGTGGATATGTTCAAAAACTATAAAGTTGAAGTTGAAAACCAACTCGGCAAAAGGAATAAAAACGTCGATTTGACCGTGATGGTGAATAATATGGCAGATATGACGATTCAGGTGAATAATGTTCAGGACCATTAGCTAAGTTCCTAGAGAAATGTGATATCGTCCCACAGTACACTATGTCGGGTCCCCCCACTATGAATGGTGTTGCTGAAAGATAAAATAGAACGCTTAAAGACATGGTGAGGAGTATAATTACTCATTATACCTTGCTAGAATCACTCTGGGGTAAAACATTAAAGACCGCAGCATATATACTCAACAAAGTTCCAACTAAGGCTATTGATAAAACTCCTTATGAGCTTTGGATGGACAAGATGCCTAGTTTGAAGTATGTATACATTTGGGGATGTCTAGGTGAGGTAAGGCTTTATAGGCTAAACGAAGTTTTATTGGATACTCTAAAAGGTCCAGGGGTTACAAGTTTTATGATCCCATAACTAAGGAAATTTTCGAGACGGGAAATGTCCGGTTCTTTGAGGATGTTGAGTTTGCGGAAAGAGAAAGGGTTATAGACTTTGTCTTTAAGGAGGAATAAACTTAAATTCCTCCAATTGCCATTGACAA
>CAIGRN010032388.1:0-22685 GCA_903798345.1 Fraxinus anomala
GAGAGGACTACACATCAAAATATACACAGTTCACTATTTTTCAAATAAAAAAGAAACCTATCATTTAAGTCCACGATTGCTTCCCAAAACAGAATATCATACAAATTTACTAAAGCCCTTAGTATATGTAAGATTCACGAGCATTCAATATGTACCTTCTGCTCAAAACTTCAAAATATAAGAAATAAATAAAAACAATAAACGAAAATTGGACATCAAAAGTGCAATGCATGTCAGCTTATAAAATTCACAAGTTTTATAGTGAGTATACCAACATCACTTCACTGCCATGTCCTACGGCATTTATTAGTGAAATATTACTTCAACATTGATATTTTAAATAATTGCACATTTAAAAATATTATCAGCGTACAAGCATGATAAAGACAGAAGTTGCAGATATGGTATTTAACAGGTAAACTCACATTTACTGACAAGATAACCAAATCAAAATGGGAATAACACAAACGTATTTAAAATATTAATTAACAGAAACAGAAGGAAGTAAAGTAAAATTAAACTCACATCTAACAGCGCAGTAGCCCCATTTTTGAGAATAGAAAATTTTCTTTGGAAAGAATTCCCATGCATCTGTAATCGAGTCAAATCATTAGTATCTTCTAAGGATCTGAAACCACAAATAACATCAGACTTATTACTGGCACTTACTGAAGATTTTGAAGAGTCCCAAGTGAAAAAGTGAGTAAAAAAAGTTGGCTCACTGCCTTCCATAACAATATATATTGGAGCTTGGGGAGATAATTTCTCCATTAGAAAATCACTCTCCAAAAATTTCTGTCAAAATCAAAAACTAGTGAGAGTTCATATTAGAAACTTATCAAACATCACATAGGCTTTAACTAGGTAAAGTTGGTAAACATTTTAGTATGATTAGTATGCCGGACTAGGTAGTACTGGACAGGATAAAGCAGAAAAAAGTTTAAATCCCATCCATTATATATTGTAGTGATGTATAATACTGTGTACCAAACATATCATCATGTTTTGTATCAAAAATATGAATTTGTAAGATACCGAAATTGTTTTACGTGAGTTTAGCTAAATTATATCACAACTTTACACACCTCTATGTTACCCACATAATACATATACGTTGAAGACAATATTTAAATGATATATATTTGACTCTATCTAACAGCTTAAGTTTTAGATCAAGTAGTTCAATATGGTATCTAGAGCAGCAAAATGTCCTCGGGTTCAAATCTCATTGCCACCCATTTAAATGAATTGTACACATGATAGGCTTTGATGGGAAAAATAAATTCCAACTACATGTGTAAGGGACATGATGAAGACAATATTTAAATGATATAATATTTGGCTCTACTTAATAGCTTAACCTTTTAAATCTAATGGTTCAACAATATCAAAAGAAAAACCAATCTCTCTATGAAACATTCAATCCGAGCAACTGGCAAATTTCATGGTATCCGGTTTAAGCAGTTTAATTTATCTCTAGGATGCTAGTAGTAATGGCACCAGTTTCAGGGAAAATTGGGCCAAAAACTCAACTCGCCTCCCAGCTCCCAAATCTCTTGCTTCCTTCCATTCCAAACTAGTCCACACTGGGAGCCAAATAACGAACTCACTTAATAGTCTACATGAATGACTATTAAAACTTATCCTTCCAGCAGAAGATTGATCAACTGACAATTTCAATGCTTATTTGCATCATTATTTGAATGTGTTTCTCATTAAGTCAATGTGACTAAAACAAAATATGAATATAATTGGTTTCACAAACCTACCGCAGATGATAGAAGAACGATGTTTCAAGGATGACAACTAAACATGACGTATTTATTTAGAACAACACAAAATCGTGGTGGTACTCACCTCAACCACTCACATTGCCACCTTAAAATTCTGAACAATCAAATTCCAACCAACTCATCATTCACTTTCAATAAATAAATGTATCCTACCTCAAATTATTTGACCACAAGAGATCTATATATATTCAAGCACCATGACATTCAGGTTAATAAGCTGATTACAGCCTCCATCTACCCCAAGACCTCTTTGAATTGCAAACTTAATACTTCGAGGCTGTCTAACAAAGGTTATGAAACTAATGTACATGCAGTTACAACATATATCATACACCAATGGTCAGGACATTAAACCTGCTAAGCTACAATTATTTATAGGACAAGGAACCAGGATGGGAATTGGACGCTTGGACCTCTCAAAAAGGAAACAGGCCATTCATTAGATCCAAAAGTATTCAATTTCACAATTTTAAGTAATATTCAAGAAATATGAATGCAGTAGATAATATATGGCAGTTTACGTTTCCATAATCAAAGCATTAAAGAAATTGAAAGCTTACCTCTCCAATATCCAAAGCATTCTGCTTATTCTTGGGTTCAACCTGTTGCCCAACCCACACATAAATATCCGAGTGACAGTCAAGAATGAATACATCTTCAGTCATTAGATCATCTTGATTGAAATTGTGTATTTCAGTCACCTGCAATAAAAACTCTGATTCAATGTTGCAGAGGACAATCTAAGAGAGCATGGCTAAAGTGAGGTTAATGCCATATTTCAGCCTGTCATTTCATGAAACCATTAGTATCTTATGATAAAATATAAAGACATAGGTACATTTATAAATATTAGGCAGGCGGAAGGCAAAGAGGTTCAGAAAAAAGACAATTTTCACAGAAAGCTGTTTTGGACAAACAAGCCCTTCATTTCCGGCTACTCAACTGAGAAGCTAAAAGAAGGCATAGACTCTAAAAGTATTAGTCAAATTTCGTTGCTGTTATTTCCCTAGTAAATAAAACCATGCAAGAAAAGGGCATACCTTCAAACCTCCTGAAGACATCGATAAATTCGGCAGTAATCAATGTAATGAATGAAAGAATTCAGTTAGTACAGCACAACATAGTAAGTCTGATTACAAATATTCAAAAATAAAAATGTTATAGAAATTATTTTTTTCTTCACACCCTTTGAGAAATTGCATGAGAATAGATGAGGATCACTTTCAGCATCTCTTGCAATTTTCTGGCTTGGGTATTCAGATTTTCCACCTAACAAATCCCAAAACTGCTCAGATTCTGCACCTTCTTTCTGCAGTCTGGATTGCATATCGGGCTGCAAGAATGAAGTGTGACGAGTAAATTAGATAGGTAAACAACCCTTGGCAAAAACACAGCATTAAGTTCTTTCCGTTACTCGATAAAATATTCAAATAAGATGGAAAATGCTGAAGATTATTTAAGCATATAAGTTTGCAGTTCATAAGTTCAAATTATGAAAGACAAACAAAATGATCTGTGACAAAATGAAACCTCCAAATGCTGAATCAACTCTTAGAGGAAGGAAAGCATCCTTAACAACTATCAGACCTTTATAAGATCCAGCTGCCTCTCAACAAGTTCCTGGTCTTCAGATGTTGTAAGGTTTCCGGACCAGGTAAACACAGAGGAGCCACTGTGGAGTATGTAACAGTAGGAGGAATTCAAAGATGATGCCACCTGAATCAAAATAAATAAATCATATTCCCTCAGTAGTCGTGGTTGACAAATTGGGCAAATCAGCAAAACTGACGTGTGCTTTTAGTCATAAAACGAATCCTTATGGTGACTCGATGAAACCTAGTTATTTTTAAAGGAAAGTTCCGTTCTTTTTTGACAAGTTTAGGACAAATAGATGTAAAAGTTCATAGGCATGTTGCAACGGCACATGGAAAAATAATAATAATAATGTAAAATTGCACAAACTTGAACTTAACTTAAAAGAACATTACTAGTACTCTTGGGCATTTAAAAAACAGACACTTCAACATATGAATTAATGACATTACACCATGTAATACCTTGCAGTGGGTGAGGGCAAGTCTTTCTCAAATGAGAATAAAGAAGGTTTTGGGCAAGACAAGAAAGAAAATTGTCCTTAGACGGCGAGAAATTGGTTAACATTAATCAAGGAACTCCAGCATGAAATGGTCGCAAAGGGTTGAAAGAAAGAAATTAAAACAGAATTCAAATGAAGTCAGATTATTAATTATTAAAGCTTTGCTCCCAGATATTGTGGACTAGGCCTCAAACGAAAAATATATACATAAGAAGACAACATTTATAATTTATAGCACGTACATCAATAGAAGTGTATAAGAATCACCAAATACATCAATAGACGTGTATAAGAATCACCAAATAAATAAGTACATAAACACACGTGTACATGTATCACCAAGCCTTTCAAATGAATCAAACATACTTGGTCATCTTGTTAGAACTCACATTCAAGTTCAAACATCGACAATTAGTTTTATATAATTAATATTCCACAAAAGGAAATTTACAAAATACACCATTAGGAGAGGGTATATTTACACTTTACATACTATGTTTTTAATATTTACATTTTACATACTATGTTATACTAAGTTGTAACAAAACAAAACATTTTCTAGAAAAAATTGAAAGATTCACAAATATGCGATCATAAATAGCTAAAACACACAAAAATACCCTTATTTACAAATAACAAATCACACCATATATATATTAAAATATGTAACAATTTATATACCATTTCGTTAATTATTTTATTCATTCTTCAAAATTTAACTATTGGAAGCCACGAATTAATAAAATATTTTTTTCTAATAAATTTTATTATATTCATTTTCCTAGAGTTCCAAATTAAATAAATAAGAAATTAACTTTTAATAAGTTAATAATGCAGAGAAACATATAGATAAAAATTCATTAGATTGTTTCCAACATTGTAAAATAGAGATTCTTGTCATATTTTACTAAAAAATTATATTCATTACATAAAAATTACAAAAATCATGTGAACTGATTTTGATATTAGTTATAATTTTGCAGCTTTTAATTAATTTATTATTCATTTTAAGTTGGGTTATTAGCTTTATATCTTTCTATAAACTGAAAACTATCTATGAAGATATGTATAATTTTCTTGATTTTTGTTCTCTTTTATGCGATTAAACTTTATATATATATAATTCTTTAAAAAATATCCAATTGTAAAAAATGTTTATAATTTAATCAAGAGACTCTGCACAAAATTAATTTGTGGAGAGATACATGAAAGAGAAAGGAAAAGAAATAGATGAAAAAGAATAGAAATTAAAAGTTTCAAAAAATCAAGAAATAGTTAAACATGTTTGTTACATGATTTAAAATATAGGGTGTAATTTTTTATTCTCAAATAGGGGTATTTTGCTATGTACAAATTTTTATAATGACATAGTTGTAAAGTGTTCAGCAAATTCAATAAAGAATAGTAGGTAAAATATAAATTTTGAAAAATAATACAGGTTGTATTTTGTAAATTTCCCTTCCATAAATGATTGATCTTTAGTAATTAAAAAAATTTTGGAAACAAATTCATTCCATTAACTGTGAGGTAATATAAAATGTAGAAGCCACACCCATAATATATCATACTGTAATTAGCTCGAAATTAAACATTTTCATCAATACAAAAAGATTCTAGCTTCCTCAAAGCCTTAATCAAGACTAATAAACATCCAATTCACATAGAGCAAAAAATAGTTAGATGATAGGTACAAAGAACAACTTGTACATTAGAACTGTAAAGATGTGCTTTGGAATCTAAAAATTTTAGGTTAAGCAGAACCAAGAAACATTACATGCAATACCACTTCAGTAACAGTAGGAATGTCGATGATAATGGAGTTACTAATAGGATCATGTTGTCCCCAAAAGTTTGTTTTTATTAACAAGGAAGGAGGAATAGAAAAGGATGTAATGCATGGGATTAGACTGGATTGAATTAAAATAAGAAGTGCTACAAGAACTATGTTTGATAAAAAAGATTCTTACCAGGTTAAAATACAGGTTCTACACAACAATGTTTAGACCTGATATACTTTATGGTTGAGTGATGGGTTGTCGAAGGAGAAATGATAAGATGACCATAGTGAATATGAGGATGCTTAAATAGATGTGTGGTTACACTATAATGTGAAAGATGAAAAATTAGAATGTATGTCAAGAAGTGGAAGTGGAGCACGATAAATTAAGGGAATAAAGACGGTGGTTGGATCATGTTTTGCATAGACCTAAAAAGGCTCACGTTTATAAGACACGATTCTAGTAAAACAAGTTCGAAAAGGGAGAAGTAGACCAAAACTAACACGAAAAGTTGTTGCTACTGAGGATCTAGATGCAGTAAATCTAGCAATAAGGATATATAACTGACTACAAATTTGTTGGCAACAATTTGCTGTAGTTGTTAACATGTATAAAGAACAAAATTCTAGGTAGATTAAAAAAAAAAAAAAAAGGATGCCTGGAATCTTTTTCTTAACAAAATGGAACATATTTACCAATAAAGTACATAAATTTGATTTTTACAAATACTACAAGTGTATAGAATTTGTGCTTTAAGTATATAGAATCAAAATCGTACATTTAAAATTTTGGGATGACATTAACAGACCAAGTTAAATGTGCATGAACTGTACAATAGAGTCCTTGATTGGCCTCAACTTAGAACATCAAAACACAAGCTGCATGCCTGAACCATAATGGGCATCTCAAACCCAAAAGCAAACCATCTAAGACGACCGGTCAACAGTAGTATATACAAATGCAAAGATGAAAACATGGGAGGTTATGTGTGCTTGTTTGGGAGAAATTATAATGAGCTTATAATGAAAAGAAGTAGTGGGTCCTAGGGAATGTGTGGATAATGAGTGAGTAGTAGTTGTGAATGTGTGGTGAAATTTATGTTTGGTTTTGACTGCAAATTATAACGAGATTATTATTGCTTACAAACAAGCTTTATGAGCAGTCAAGAGGTGTACCGAAGTAAATCCATACAATGAAAGGATCAAGATATGAAAAAAATCATTTGGTGGTGCAATTTTGTGCATTTGTATGTGTGCATACATAAATGAGCACAAGCCCCGAGATGTGGGAGGTTGTCCCTAGCAAATATTGCACACTTCAAAATCCACCTAATATCTTAGTCCTAGTGTCACTCGCAGTCCAGTCCATTTAGACACTACAATTGCCCAGATCGTTTTGTTCGCTTTTGCTCCAGTGGTCTACCGTCCCTTGAACATCATAGCTTGCTAGTTGGCCGACTCAACTTGCTCAACAACCATGGGGCTACATACAAAGAATCACGGACGAGTAATAATAAGGAGCTTTATGTGGAAATAGGTACTCGTTCGTGAACCCAATGCTTCACCTTACAACTCGATATGCATTGTGTAGGATCCAAATCTATCTTACTAAAAAACTAAAAAGGAGCAATCCAAATCCTAATCCTAAAGTTCTTGGCTTTTTTTCAACCCTTGCATGCTTCTCTTTTTCAAATGGCTTCTTCAAATATCTCATAAATTAAACATGGACTAACATCACAAGTACAATAGAAGGAGATAATGATTAGTTCATGTTTGGGTTAAGGGGACAAGTAACCTAAAACACCTTCATATGATATGAACTAACAAACCTCTAGTATTTTGCCTAGAAACGTGATCGAAAGCCTTGGCCAGCAACATGACTAAAGGCCTTGATTTGGCCTTAGACATAGACGAAAACCTGCAAACCCAAATACTTGGCTAGAAACATGATCAAAAGCCTTGGCCAGCAACATGACTAAAGGCCTCAATTTGGCCTCAGACACATACGAAAACCTCAATGCAAATTTTATAGAATCAATGCGCTAATCCCATATGTTCGAATTTGTAACTGATGTAGTACACAATCACAATTACTAGTTTCCTACTATAATTGTGATATGCCTTTTCTAGTTATGTCAATCTTTCAAAGATGTTTATCTTTTCTAGTTTCTTTTTCTAGTTGTGATAGGTTTTAGCTTTTATTTGAGTAGGACTATAATTTCAATTTCCTAGTATAGTATTAGAAGTAGGGAATAATCTTGCCTATAAAAATAGAGGTATTGTATAATTTTCATTACACCAATTATTATTCAATCAATACAAAGCAAGTTATTCCAATATAGTTCTTATTTTAATTCTTATTACAAGAATTATTAACGCTTCTGCACCAGTCACAAAAGCACGAAAATCCATAAGCATTGAAAATGAGATTAAATGAAGCTTAATCATGACTTCCAGCATAATGATTGAGAAAGTCAACTCATAAAAATGATAAAAATACAAATAAGACCATTGCATAATGAAATAAGGATAAAAACTTATATCAAGCTTTCACTCTAAAAATCCTAAAGATTAAAAAATTATCTTCTCTAAAATATGCTTCGGATTAAAAGAGCATCGGGGATTGGACCTCACGATAATTGAAATACTATCTCCGATCGAGAAACATTTTCCGCCCAACAGAACGTCAGAATCTCCATCTCACTCTTTCTATACAAAAAATTGGCTTCTAAAGCACACTCAAATCCCCAAAAAGAGGGAAAATCCAGCCAAAATTGGGAGGGAAATACTACCGTTGGCTTTAAAAAATAGTATCCATTTTTGAGGTCAATGTCTACTACAAATAAAAACTGCTCTTGACATCAGTCCATTCTCGTTAATCAAACTCTTGGCATAAGAAATTGTAAATTAATCTGTGAAATGACCTCATATCAAATGCAGTTCTAGGTGTCTGCCACTATGAAAATGCCCGTGTATAGGCCAATTCAGGCACTGCCAAGGAAGGAGTTGCAAGCCACTGGATCTACATCAAAAACTGCTACTCTCAACTCCTATGTGAATAGGAATAAAAACTGCCATTTTCGGAGATTCTTGATTACTGAGGCCAAGTAATACAGCACTCAGTGTCCCAAAAAAGGAAAGACTTTACCATGACCTTTAAGGTTCGAGCTTTAGAAACTAATCTGCCGAGATGAGATGAAAAATATAAAACAAAGTAGAACCTTACTTTAGATGCAAGAGTTCACAGCCCTCAAGCGCACAAAATGGTGAATTTCAGCCTAAGCCCGAAAAGGGTCTAGAACCACCAGATAACATGAATACCCCAAGTCATCTTCAAATGTACTTCGCAAGGGTCCCAAAGTTGATTGCAACCATTCTATTATGTGCCTCCAAACGTGAATTCTACTATAAAGAAATTCCCAAAGATTATTCAGCAGACCAAATCAACCAAATCAACATCATGATTCAATTCTTAGAACAGGAACAGACTGTTCGTCACATCTTCAAATCATCACTTACAAGCAACCAATCCCAAGAGATCATTAAAAGAGAAGTAAATTACTTTACAGAAGACAACCAAGAACATGTGACTGCAGCTATTAAAGCAACAGGATCAGGACAAACTGTTGCTCTATTTAGATCCATTACTGGGACAACCGTGAAGCACACCAATAAGACAAGAAAATATAAAATCTAGAATTAAATTATGCGCAGTCGGACAATTGTTGAAAACTCAAAATACTGACTGAAATTGCAAGATACAGCTACAAAGAAATACTGGAGATGCCTCAAAGCAATTTCCAGCCATCTACCACATAAGAGGGAGACGAAAGAATTGGAGAGCCAAACTTACCGGCTCAACTTGAATTGCTTGCATATTATCAGGTCCACTGCCTTGAACACGAAATAATGCAAGTTCATCCTCTTTATATGTATCATCTTCAAGTTCCTTCTCTGATATGTATTGCTTGTAACCTTCACTGAGACCACCCTGGTGACATTTAGAAAATATTAACATTAACATTAACAATCAATCATCTGATAAGCACTGGGTGTAATATAAGCAATAACTTCACAAGAGATGAATTTCTGGGAATATATGTTCCTAGCATTTGTAGCTCTACCAAACCTTGAAGACAATAAAGCTCTGAAATATGGCAAAGAACTGGATCGGTTCTTTCCCTTCGTAGATGCGAGCCTAAAAATCCACAGTAAACAAATTATTAGTACAATTATAAAACAGATATTAAAATTCAAGAACAAAATCACATGCATTAAGGAAGGTAATGTGCCTGAGTAGGTAAGAACTTCAGTGACTCAACCATCTTGCTTGCCTGTGAAGTTGCTGAGACTCTATCTCTCTACAGTGAATGATTAGCAGAAATTAATAATGCGCTCAATAATGACGACTTCAAATAAACATGATCATGGCATCAGTAGATGCTAAATAAAGTAAAAAAATTCCCATATATACTGTTAGCACTATTATATATTTGTTGGGAGGAGATGAATAAGATCCAGATTACAGGTAAACATCAAATAAATCAAAAACTGATTTGAACCCTTTCAATGTTGCCAACACAAATACAATTGGACAAAGAAATATTCAAATAGCAAGATTTTTTTCTACCAGCATCAACATCAGCTAGGCTTTAGAGTTGCAACTCTGAAATTTTTGCTTTAATTTATCCAATAAATACATAGCAAATTGTCATACTAAAAGGTAACTAATACAGTGGTTTCATCTGATTAACTTCAGAAGCACAGATGCATTCCAAGGGTACCTGAGAAGGCCATCTCCCCATGGGGCTGTTGAAAACAATACTCTCGTTTATGAAATTTAAGCATTCTTCATGTGTATCCATAAAACTGTCCTTTCACTCCATTGGTGTGTCCCCTAGATTATATATATGATAACTATAACTACTTTTGCACTTCTTCTTTTGTGTATTTATTTTCTGAAGATAATTTGAATACTTTCTAAAAAAAATTTTAAGTTCTTCATTTTGAAACATTAGTCCTATTCACAAAGTGTCATCTGGGGACTTCATTTTATAATATATATCTTCATAAGTGTCCTTGGACATTGATCTCAGCTCTCCTAAGAATTAATCATATATCTTTGATCTTCCCCATTTCGCTTATAATTTGCTAAATGGTATAAGAGTAGATATGCATAATTTTTACCAGGAAATGTAGAAGCAGGACAGTGTAAACTTATATGACAGAAAAGTTCGAGAGAAGTGAAGAATTTGTTGGCGAGGCATTGGACAAAGCGGCATACAAAAAACTTTCAGTTGTTTATTCCATCAAGAAGCCCTACCCCGTACCGTTATTTTCTTGTAATTATCTTTATTACAGGAGTAATTGAGGCTTGGGGATTAGTCAAGGACTCCAAAGACAAAAACAGTGTGATAGAAGGGATGGGAACTTGTTCTTAATTTGTATACAATAAACAAAGTCTTGTTATGTATTCTCTTTGTTGACTCTTTGCTATTGACGGCGTTTTCCGCCACTAATGGCCGAGTTTAGATGAACCCGGGCTCTGATACCATGCAGAAAGAGGAAGAGAAATACTGAATTCTTTATTCCTTGATGATTCGTACACCGGTAAACATCCAATATATATAATATAACAAGGGTGAGGAAAAAAAGGAATATGATCTTCTAAATAAAGAAACAAACTATTAAAAATCTATTTCCTAACTAATAATCAATTATACCATTACAAATAATAACAACAATCCCATAATTACGGGATTTCTTCAATAAGGTTGTAGATTTCCTATTAATCCCACACTTGGACACTTGTTCGTGTCTGTCACCCGTATATTTAGGCTCTGTTTGAGCCCCATTTTTTTGTGAAAAATGAGTTCTATAATAGTAATCTTTTTGAAGAATGTGCAGTTAAAAAGTAGGAAATTTTTTTGGGTTTATATGCAAAATCATTTTGTTGGGATAATGTGTGGTTGAAAATGTGTGGTAAAACATAAAGTTTTTAGAGAATGGGGCTCAAACAAGGCTCAAGTGTAACATAATTTTTGTAATCCCTATATTCAAGTTTTCACATCTGATGGTGTTTCAAGAATTATTCCTATCATATCAATTATATGTACGGTTACATACGAAGCTTATACAGACTTGGCATGGAAATGCTTAAAAATATGTGATAGTAGCTAAAATTAATTCCACTGGTTCAGAATAACAGAAACTTGCTCATGATAGGAAGTATAAGAAATTAAGTTTTTCCATCAAGGACACACGAAAAGGGGCAAAAAACAACCAAATATTTTTCACCTCAGCACTTCGCTTCCCCCACCATGTCCCAATGAGATGTTCCTCTACTTCTTCGCCGGGATAAGAATACTGAAAGATATAACAATCCCCACTGTAAAACTTTGACTGATCGGAAGCTGAAAGAAGAGTCTTCCCTTTACCATTCACTCTCCAAACCTATCCATTGAAAGCAGTAAACCGTGGATAAGTAAATAAAAGAACCAAGAATTACAGTTGTAATGAAAAGGATAAATATATTATACTAGGTGAGCGTACGAATATGAACGGGCTGACGAAAATTACAGCCTGATATTTTTCTGAAGCATTTTGACGGAAAAGTGCTCCAATGTATGTCTTAACAGAAAAGATCTGCCAAGACACCTGAATAAAATAGAAGTAATATATATGACTTCTAAATTTTTTTTAAATGTTTCTTTAAGCATTTCATCTAGCAATTAATTCAGAGATCTTAGGTACTATCCTCATCTTCTTCCACAATCCATTATGATCTCCAAATGCTTTGCTTAGGCTTCCTATTCATTTCCCAAAATCTCTTACTACATTATCTTTTGAGTTCCATCCCTAAATGTCTTTTGAATAATACCCACTTTATTAATGCATGATCCTATTCTCTGCTTCATATTGTTTGCCAAATGAGAACGGCATGGTTGCTTTGTGCAATGCTAAATGAAGCTATCAAGCATGTATAAGCGTGATACATTCTAAGCTTGGTTGCTTGGTGCTAAACATGCAAATGATAACTTTTGATCAATGCTATGAAAGCACTGTAGATTAACTTCTTTTTCCATAGAAAACTAGCTATATCCCAACTTTATCTCCTAAAGAATTCTTGTCACATGCTTTTTCCTTACTAATATCGGTTTCACAATATGATAAAATAGAAGATTAAAATAAAATAACCTATTGTCCAGTGCACTAAATATCGCACCAAATCCATCAGTAGACTGAAAGGAAGAGAGAAGCACCACACCTGCAAATTGCCCGTGCAGTCTATATATAGTTGAGTTTCTTCCTTGGGAGATTCAGCTTTCAAAAGGCCCTTCACGTTAAGCCCTTGGCGCTTTAGAAGTGCTAGAAAACATCAAATTAAAGACAAAGATGAGGTTAAACTACTGAGGAAGTTTTGGATGGCATGTGAATGATAATTGAGAGAGAACAAATCTGCCATATGTATTACAAACCTGCAACTTTCCCTCTGCCCTCCTCAGTTACAGCCACATTTGTTGATTGGTGCCAAAAATCGAACTTCGATCGGAAAGTAATTGTTTCAAATCCCTCAATTAAACGGATTATACGAGCTTTAGGTCTATCAGCAGTACCCAGTAATTCCTAAACAAATAAGACAACGGACAAGGTTATGTATACGGATCCGGAAATCCAGATAAAACCCTCAAGTAACTAAAGCACATAGAATTACATCAGCAGCTTCGCTTGCAATTTTCCTTTGGTCAAGAGAAGTATTTCTCCCCGTCCACACAAAGACTTCTGCCCCACAGTCAAGAATATAGCATTTATATGTGTCTAACAACTTCCTCGTCAAAGAATCAGCCTCAACAGGTTGCATCTGTCCTTTCTCAACACTTGTAATAGCAAACATATATTTGTCAGAACTACAAGCAGAGTGTTTACAGTTTCTCATCACAGAACAAACATCATAATGGAAATTTTGCATCAAATTTTTTGAAATATAATCAGAAATTTTTTCTCGCTGCTGGGAGGGGCGATAGAATTTAAGCAAAGATGTATATCTATTATACATCATGGGATCGCAGTCAAATACCAATGACAAATAAGATAGAAATGAAACAATTTTGTACTCTTCTCCAAGTTGAAGACCAATTAACATCCCCATATAATAGAGGAAGTGGGAATAGTTATACAACAATTAATTTCACTGAAGTGTCAGTTGGAAAATTTATATATAAATTCAAACAAACTGACTAATTTTCTATATGCAAGCGGAAGGAATATGTTATATGTAATATCAATTGCTTATACTATTAACCCAGGTCTTTCAATGCCTCAGAATATCATGAATTTCTTGATCAACGCATATGGTAATAAATGTGGGTGTATTAAAAACATGACAAGAAAGATAATAAAGAGGCCATGAAGTATGTGAATGGCAGAAACTTACCAGAAAAGCTTACTAGGAACAGCATCAGTACTTTCGGTCTCATCGGTGGCTGTTTTCCTTGGAAGTGGAGCAAAGCCACCAAACAAACCCCAAAATTCTCCAGTATCAGCATCAGCCATTAATTTCCCATCCTCTACACAGTGAAAAGAAGCACATATATAAGGCAATGGGCATTCAGTCACTTCTCAAACACCCCAAGTACTAGTGTACTTACCAATAGCCGCTATCTCACATTTGCCGTCGTGATAAGTATCTTTAATGTACTGAACAACTTCTAGTGCTTTAGCTCTCTCTTGAATAGTAGAGTTGGAACCATTGAATTGGAAGATTTTAGACTTGGTATCAAGAATAAAAATATCGTCGTGATTGAGTGAGGATCGAACAAAAGGCACCTGTCATGCCACATAAGAAGTTGATAATGAACAGATCAGTTCAAGGATGAAACAAAATAGAAGCGCAGATGAAACATGGAACTTGCCTCTTTCACTTGAACAACATGCTTTCCTTTGCATACAAACAAACGGATCTTGTGCTCTTCGTCCTCAGCATGCTTGAAGCCTGAAGCAACTCCACCTTCTTGAGGTATTATACAGGGCTTAAAATAAGAAAGGAACCTCTCAGTTTCTTGACCTTGTGGTTCACGATATTGAACAGCACGACCCCCAAGAGTTGCATCTAGTTCAATAGATTTAATGGCTGCAGTGCTGGCTTCATCCTACATAGAACAGCATTTAGAATCAGATAATGATTTCTATAACAGAACTTTAATCTGATAATCAGACCGGAAAAACTTACTTGACTAGTATCTTTACCAAGCCAATAGTGAATATCATGATGAAGGGCACCACTCTTCGAAGCAGTGGTCTGCAGGAAGAAGATTAATGATTACACCCATAAAGTAGCTCCAACATTTCACAACGAAGATGAAGGTTGAGCCACTGATAAAATTGAAATAGCAGAATCTATAGAAAGTACATAAGTTTGTGGTTGAATATTTGTAACAAACACTGAATTAAGGCAATGGCCAAAGAGTCAGCTAGCTCATACCAAATACCAACCTCTTTCCAAAAATGTTGTGGGGGCGAAGACAAGTATAATACTGGATCATATCATTTGCAATGAGTATATCACAAAGGTGACATATATGGTCCTCTTTCCATGCCTTCTTATTTCTTTTGCCTAATCTATTTTAGCAGTATAATACCAATAAGTTTGCTGGCATTGATAGTAATTTGGGCCTTAGCTTTTTTTGTTCTCACAATTAATATTACTACGATGTCATTCCAGAAACTAGTTTTGGAGAGTAATTAACACTCCCCCATAAAAAGAAAAGTAAAACATAAAATAAAATAACTCACCTTCAAAATCACATAGGAATCTCCCGAATAAAATTTGCCATATGAAGACTTTGGGACTGGGACAGGATTGAATTTTTCAATTCGCCATATCTCAGTTCCACTATATAAAGTCAAGGAGCATAAAAATAGAAAGCAAATACATATAGATCCTTGATGGTGGGATATCAGTCATAGTTGTAGGTTAACTTTGCAATTCAAGACTGTACCTTAATAGGTTCCTCTTGAATTCTAGGGGAAAAAAATCATTTTCCAGACAGGAAAGATAAACGTGGACAGCGTTAACATTTCAATTACAAATTGATAGCTACTTCAACAAAAGTTTAATACGCTAACATAAGGATACGCCTTCTGTCCAGCCCCTTGAAAAGCTGGATCCAAATTTCTCATTGACACAGACATTCTGACTGGCTTCTTCTAAGTAGTCTTTTCTCAACTTTGACTTGAAACTAGATTAGCGAGACCTTCGACAGTCATTAACTGGATACAAAAACAACCAAAAATGAAAAACAATCATGGGAAATAAACAAACCACCAAAAGGGAAATCAAGAATGGGCAAAGCAGAAGTACTGAACTAGTTTTGGCACCAAAGCAATCAGAGGGGGAAAAAAGGCTGCTTCTAAGAAAATAGCGAATTTAATTAAATGAGAAGAACCCAATGGCCAAACTCAAATGTTAATATTGAACTGAAAACAATAAAATTCATAATAGACTGATCTGAAATAGGGAGAATAGTGAAGCTTTGCAGGATAAGCAAGACTTCATTTTTTATTGTCCTTCACAAATAATTAACAATTTTGCTCAATGCCAGAAGAGAAATCTTAGGAAACATGAAACCTCATGACTATAATTGCCTTAACCAGAAGACAAAATTCAGTCCTAAAGCTGCAATGAATCCCTACTTCCGACTAACTCATATATTTCCTGCTAAACACTTTCATTAGGAGAATTTGCAAAATCCTACCCCAGAAAGCAACCATGAAAGCCAACCTGGGTTATGTTTCCCTTGTGAATGCAATAAAACACACCTAAAGCAACTTTTTATTGCCAATTCCATCTAAAAGAAGCAAAACAGAGTGCCTCGTACATGTTCCCTGAAAAACATTTTCCAAGTTTCAAGCCCATTCTCTGGTACACTTGGAACAGTATTTGTCCACGATACTATTGTTTCAGGTTTTGCTTCCCATTTCCATCAGCCATGCAGACTTCATTGCATGTCAATTCAGCTCAAAGATATTCAACATCTTACAAACAAAGCTTCCATGATGCTTGCTTTTCATCGGGTCAGCAAAGTTTCCATGTTTGCCCATTAAATGTTTGATAAAAATGTCCCAACTATGCTGCAAAAGTTGAATGCCACAGTAGAAACTTCACCTGTGGATCTCACCACTTCAAATGGCAACTCTCTTACAGTAATTCCAAAATGTACCTCAATTTCAATAGCTTCACATTCATTGTGATCAAGCTAAACAAGAACAAATCACTTTTCACCCTGTACCAAAAACAAGATACTCCGATCTCTAGGAGAGGGGGGCTACAGCAGCACGAGTAGAAGAAGAAGATTTCCAGTCCCCCGAAAAAAGAAAAGGCAGCGCTGTAAATCAGCTGCCATAGCAAAATTTCATTCAACATTTTCTTTCTCACGTGTTGATGTTCATAAAATTCCAGCATCTAAAAGGTATGCTGATCGATTCAGCCTATCAATTTCTTTTATAATCTTTTCTTAAGTTCATTCATCTTGAAATTCTAAATCTCTTACTTAAAGAAAAAGAAGATTTTCCAGCGCCCAAATACACGATTTACGAAAAAAGACATTGTTGTTCCGACGTTCAAAAACAACAAACTTTAAATTTCCAAACCATTGATATAATAAACGCCAAATCATCGGCACCCATCTAAACAAGAACAAACAAATATATAGTAATTTTACATCAAAACTCACAATCACTCAAAAATCAGGATAACACAGAAATGCAAAAAAGGAGACAGAAGTCAGAACCTTAATTACCTTCTAATCTTGAGGTAATAATTTTGAAGCTGACACAAATTAGATCCAATCTAGTCACACCATTAAGCTCAATTAACAAAACCCGCTTTTTAAAAAAAAAATGGATCTCAAATTAAGAAGATAAAAAGAAAGAATTTTTCGCTGTAAGAGAGAGGGAATACGTGCGTGTGTGCGCTTGGCGAGGGAGCGATGATTAGTTGCCTGCCAGGCGTGCTTATCACTGACGGTAGCTAAGAAAAGGAAGGCCACCATAACGGAGAGATGAACTGTAAAGATCCATTTAACAACAAATCAATGTAAAAGAATTCAAGAAAAATAATACATTGCTTAATTTTTGTGAATAATGTATAATTAGAATCAGCTTTTTGGGTAAAAGTACAGTGAAAAAATAAATCAGATGGGTGAAAATGAAAAGGTTAAAAATGAAAAGTAGCATCAAAGGATAAATTTTTACACGATAAATAAGTATCAAGATTAGCTTTTTGGGGGGCAAGAGTGTCCAAAAACAGCAATTTTGACTGTATTTAAAAGTTAGGTAAATGGCCAAACAACCTCTTCATCTTGTTGCTATAATTCTAGCTCGTGTTTGATGGAATTGAAATCAAATTTTTAGTTTATTTTGATAGAAATTGATGAAATGTGTGATTGAAAAGTTATATACCTAAAAAAAAATATGTTAAAAATTAATGGTTGACTTTAATTTAAATTAAAATTCGTAGTTTAATTTTTATCGGACAAAGGGCTAATCTCAGTCAAATAAAGATGGTCCAAAAAGAGTGACATTTTTTGGGATGGTGATGAAACTGAAGTCCATTTTGAAAGAACGAGAAAGCAAGGTGTTTTGGGTGGGGTCACCGGTCATGATTCATGGATGACCTAGAGGACAAAAAGGGCGTATAATTCTCATTTGTTGCAAAGGAGAAAAGACACCTTGCCAGGGTATGAAATGTAGAAATGGGACCTTGTGGAAGGGGAGTGGGTGCATCGTAGGGACCATGTCATTGAAAGTTTTGATGAAAATAGAATCAAGAAATTGTTATTATAACTTGAAGATAATAAACCATAATTAAGTTGTGAATGTGCTGATAAAATAATATTTTTAGTCATTGAGTAATGTTATTTATTATTGTGTATCAGTTTAAGTGACAATACACGATAGGTCCAATTAGGTCATCGTTTGATTCCCTTCAAAACAAAATAATTATTTTTCATACTCATTTTCAACCACACGTTCACAGAATAAAATATTTTGTACGAAAACTCAATTTTTTTCACTTTTTAACCATATATTCTCAAAAAAAAAACTATTAAAACATCATTTTTACATAATAATAGTAATAAACATGGGCTAAACAAATATTGTGACAACACATTTAATTAGACTTATCATTTAAGGATTATTCTTGGTGTACATAAGGGGCACCATAATGGTATCTATGTAGCATTATTCTTAATCGTGTTTTAAAAAAATTAATATACTAGACCACGTTTGACACTATTTAAGAGCACATTTTTAGGGCTTATTTTGTAATGTCCTCAAAGATTTACTTTGTTTCTAATATGAATATTTTAGCATTCCTTACGTCATCCCATCCTTAAACAAATTATATTCAAAATTTAATTGTATTACACGAAGAGGTATGGGTATATGACTTCGATTCATTCCTCGTTCTATAGTACGATATTCCCGATGTGTGATTCTTGCCACTGGACATTGACAAATGTAATCTCTTTGTTGCTCAACGTATGAACATTTTGATTCAGAATAATAGTGTATGATTTCCTTGTATATAGATCTAACTAAATATTAACAGTTGAGGATCGATCGCGTGGCTTCGCTTTGACACATATTCTCAAATCATCAAGACACGAAAAACATATGTAGTGCTTATAGTTCTACACTGTGTTTCTCGCGTGCTTCAATACTTTGAAGGGCCTATTTATCTCGATTGAAGGTTTCCTCTCATGAAAAAATGAATAACACTTTTCATTGACACTTACTTGAAGGAAAACTTTGTTGTCAGTATCTAATTTAAGATAATTTTTCCTGTCGTTTGCATAACTCTTTTGTCTATATTATATTTTTTATTTTAGCTCAATTCTTCTTGATAGTTTGGACAGCTGCCTAACAATCTCAATCCCTAAAAACTTTCATCATTCCAAATAACACGGTATCTACACTTTGCCATACAATCTCCATTTAGAGCAACTATTTTGGCTTGGAAATTGTTATGTAGGAAAATCTCTCGATGCACGGTAGACATTGTTGACCTCAAAAAATGCGTCAACAGAATTCTGGCCACCTCCCTTCCATGTAGGTATCACTTGTATACTGAAGTGTACATTTAAGAGATAAATGTCGTTGGTCGAGAAAAAAGTCCAACGACCATTTCCACTCCGATAATCAAGTCAAAGGCTAGACGAGAAATAAATGAGTGTAAGAGACGAGCGAGGAGATTTGGCTAAAGTTAAAATGAACCTACCTTTTGTTGTGAATGAATGCACAAGTATGTAAGAGAAAAGAAAATGGGCTGACATGAGATAGTGGGTTGGTCCCAAATATTGGCCCAGCAATAGTTTGCTTAATTAATTGGCACAGTCCAATTAAATAATTGATGTCGAGTCGATCAATGCAGGACCCCCTCCATCTGAGTATACTACATAATTATAGGTGTAACATGTCATAACACTATTTTCGTTCATGTCAGTATGCATGCCACGTTATCTACATTATCATTTTAAAGACATCATGTTACTTACTTCACATAAATAAGTTTGACCTGATCATCATTTTACCTTATTTGTAGGGACAAGTGGACCCCAATTCACTTTGTATATTTGTAGTGAAAATATTACGTTATATTGCAGGTTGTTTAGTCCATATTACAGAGGAGATGATGTCGAAATTTCGACAAATTGTATGTGACATATTTCGAGACAATCTGTAAGTCATCGCTTATTTAAGTTTACAAAGACATTTTCTAAGCATTTAGTAAATTCTCATATATTGGAGCTGCTCATATTTTTGATGCAATTTATAAGACCTCGTCGGTGACATCTTGTATTCAAATTTCGACTTGCACACGAGCGTGCGATTCAGACATGGGGGACTATTATTAAACTATAAATTAAGTGGTATGCTCGTACGAAAGGGTTCCATATGTACCAACGTTGGATCGACTTTTCAATTGATTGGCCTATTTAATTAAGCTATTGCTTATTGGGCTTGAACTTGGACCCATTTTACTAAACCTACTCGGCAAATATCAATTTCTCTATAAATATTTGAATCCATTTCACAAAAGGTAAGTAATTATAACCTTAATCAAACCCCCTCTCCCGTCTATTGCACTCTTGATATTTCATTCGATTGTTGATTTGATCGTCAGAGAGCAAATGGTCGTCGGACTTTTTTCTTGACGGTAGCATTTACCTCCTGACGGGGTATTCGAGTGTACAGGTGAAACTTACGTGGAGGGGAGGCGGTCGGGATTCTATGGTGCATTTTTTGACGTCAACATACATTTTTTTGATTCCTTATGATATTTAGTCCTTTTAGCAGGTGTTTAAATCATAATTTTTTTTTATCAAATCACTTTGTATTCACAAAATTTGTGAAACCCACAAATACTATCTACACACCTACAAACATGCTTCATAGCATTTCATGACAAATTCTTGTCAATAATATTTCTTCTCAACGTTCATATTTTTAGTTCGGTCGTGTAAATCAACATCATATAAGGAGATTTAATGAGTTATACGAAGAATTATTATTGTCCACTCCAAATAGTCAATCGACATGTGAGGAAACTTGGATAATCACTTGTAATGTTCTTGAAGTTGGTTTAGTTAAACATAAACCTTCGAAATTATCGAGTCCCAAGTGCCACATATGGAAATTATATTCTCAAACATTTCGATTGCTTTTCACAATCAATATATAAATTGTAGTTCAGTAATCACTGTAATTTTTTAAACCTTGTTAGAAGCTATATATTTAACACTTTATTAGACGATCGAGTTTTCTCTTTTAAATCCTATGTTAGTGTTGATTCATGACATCTAAACACTATAGTCGAAGAATGAAAGCAAACACACATTACATTATGGTCGTGGGGAGTTCACTAAACTCATTACCATTGTAATATCTATATGAATGTCTTTTTGGTTCTTCGCTTTATATTTATATTAAGGAGATGACAAACCATGGTTTTAGAAGAGATGATGATAGGAATGACAAAAAAATTCGTCAAATCTGATACTCGCGGTGTCCTGCCTCGAACAAGGTAGGGATTACCCTTAATCGGGTATTCTGGTCAGGGGACTTTGCCCCAAGGCGGGTACAGGTAATAAGGGCCCCACCTCGTTTAATTTTTATTTTTTTAATAATTCAATACATTAAATGGAAAAACTCCACAAATTTCTTTAGTTCTAATAGAAAATGGCAACTAAGAGTGATAAATAATAAAAATCTCAGTTTACCAAATATATTTAAATAATTTAACTTTTAAAAATTAAAAAATAAAAATAAATATATTATTGTCTCACTTTAATGAATTTGGGTAATAAAATGAATTATCAAAAACTTAAAAAAAAATTAAAAGGATAGTAAACGGTGCAATGACTCCACCTCGTTTTAAACGGGGTAACGGGGCAGGTCGCTGTTGGGAATTTACTTAATCATGCGCAGTGGAAAGTAAACAATTTCAATTCCGATACAAAGAGATGCTTTGTGTTTAGATAGAAACTATGATAGGAATTATACATTTGATGAATTCTGCAAACTCCTTTGCTGATTCTCGAACTCCAATGATCACGATCTGCAATCCAAGCTGTCCAATTGTCCAACCTCTAATGGTGATCCACACAGAACTCCAATGATCATGATCTGCAATCCAAGTTGTACAATTGTCCAGCCTCCAATGATGATCCACACATAGAACAAGAATGACGGTTAGGGTTTCTTTTCTTGTGCTAGCAAGAATAATGAAAAAATCCTACAATTCTCAAACCCTAGTAGCATATTAATATAAGCTCAAGTGGGCTCAGCCCGTCTCTTAAACTTAACCATGTCCAATATTTAATTAATTAAATCTGGTCCATGAATTAATTAATCTAATTAATTAATTCGAGCCTATTAATAAACAACCTCATTAATTAATTGTCCAACACTTGTCAATTAATTAGTTGGTAAATCTCATTCTTCTAGTTCTCTTTTG